>LPNX010183289.1:184151-198937 GCA_001517045.1 Pseudotsuga menziesii
ATGCTTCCTATGTTATTTATTTTTAATGAAAACTTACCTGTTGGTAGCATATATAAAGGAAGAAAGAACTAGCCAAAAGGACCATCATTGAGAGAGAAAGTATTATGATAAGAGCTTTGAGAGTTTCATATCCTGACTAGTTTCACTCATACTCCATACTTTGTTATCCATTGGATTTGACATTTGTTGTATGTGATTTCTCACACTTGTGCAAAAGGCACCTACCAAGGGGTTGTGCAATCCTTGGTAGCAGATTAGAAATTGAAATAGAAATCAAACTAAACTAAACTAAATATCTACACTCTTAAACAAAGATGCAAACACAAATCAAAGAACAAGCCACCAAAAGAGAGTGCACAATGTAAGCGAATGTGTCTTTTTATTCATTACACAGAATCTGTTGAGATACACACCTTGCTACAATTTGTAGAGGATAATGAGCCTCCGCAGTTGATCCAAGGGAAGGTTTATTAGTTTCCTTTGTGACCACCAATCTCCAGCTATGTGTCCTATGTAGATCCTCTTTAAGGCAAAATTAGAAAGTATAATATGGTCTCCTTCTATTTCTGGCAAGAATCCGACAGCATGACGACGATGTTTATGAGAGAATTGGAATTGTTTAATGATGATCCTGAGCCTTGAAGACTTCTTTTAATAGGCACAAGAACGTTCAAAAAGAAGGATCTATATCCAATGTGGATTCTCACCATTCCCTTGATTGCTTAGTGGAGAAGTTAGGGTTTTAGAAGTTAGATCCTTGTTGATTTCAACCATGTCAAGGTATATGTTGGATGTCCACTTTTAGCCACTATTTCCTTGGGGAAGCACAAAATGATGAAAAATAACCAAATTTTCCCTTTTGGGGACCAAGTCATGACTTTTTGGGCAATATGTGCAAATGGGGTCAAGCCTCTTCAAGGAAAAGGTGTAACCCTTTAGAAATGGTCAATTTATGAGTTTGACTTTCAGTTTTTGGATGTTTTGATCACTTCCTCGGGTCATATGGATAATGTGAGACGGAAAATGGTTCTAATGCTGCCAATTCTAATGTATAATGGTGATGAAACTGATGGCAAGATAGGTGAACAAATTTTGGTTGTTAACAACATTTTTGTTGACAGTAGGGAAACTTCATAAAGTGACAGAGAGTGACGAAGTGAAAAGGCAGTCTGCTTATATTTGAGAGGTAGTTTATTTATCTGTTTATGTCTACTGTGTTAGAACTAGAAGTTCCATTTCAAATTTGGTGCTAATTAGTGGTACTCTATGCAGATTAAAATCATAGTGCATCATGTTACATTGTAATGCTCAAGCCCAGATTGCATTATATTTCATTTCTTTGGTTACTTGGCTGTTTTTGTATAGTCATGTCATGAAAACGTAAAAAACAGTTAGAATCATTCTTGGTCCAAGTCCTCGCAGGGATTTGAAAAAGTTTGTCAAGTTATAAATACATTGTATGCAGTCATAATGTTTTATAAAAGGGTCATCTTTTGGGGGCTCTTATCTCATTCACATTACTGAAACACTTGCTGTTTTGTTTATTTTATTATATTTTATTACAAGAAAACACTATGAAGTTTCATTTCATGCTGTACTAAAGTGTATATTTTGAACACTTATTGGATCAGTTTTCTTTCACTAGATAGTTGCTTTATTTCAGTTTTGAAGTCTTGTTATTCATAAAATAAAATAAAAAATGCATTACGCTTAAATAGAGAAAATTGATATATTAATCAAAAACTTTAAATTTTAAAACAAACCAGAGACTAGAGTTGGCTGGACTGTTTAGGACAGCAAGGTTTGAGGGTTTTCTGGAGGCTTTAAATCAAAGGGTGACCATTCCAGCCTCTTCCCATTCATCCTCGCCGGAGGTTGAGTTTGCCGATCTCAATAAATCCATTCTCAAGATCAACAGGGTAGGACCCTAACACCAGGGCAAAGATAGTGTCAAGCTTAGCAATCAACTCATTCACACCTAAAGTTTTTGCACTTCCTGCAAACTATTTTTGCTACTATTGTTGCTTATCCTCCCCTTCCCTTTCTTTGTCTTGGGACAATAAGAAGCATATAGGCCATGCTTGTTGCACTTGAAGCACTTGATATGGCTCAAATCCTTCTTCTACTGGTTGGAAGACCCCGAGTCTTCCTTCTTCTGACCCTTCCTAAATCTAGTTTTCCTTCCTCGTTTCCTCACCTTCCAAATGAGGGATGGGACTAGTACATCCTCACAGCTCCTTGAAACTATCTCCAAACTCGTCTCCTCTGGACAAAGACATCCCACAGACCTTCAAATGAAGGTAGCTTCTCACAAACACAACAGTAGACACTAAACAAAATGATGCCAAGATGGACCAAAGCCATTCAAACAAATCCCAACTAGCTAGCTACTGTATCAGTCTTGCTCATGTGGGGACTGATTAGTTTGTTCTTAAAGAGCATTCTCCTGGACATGTTCTCACTCTAGTACAAGGTGACCAGGGCATCGCACTTATCCTTAACCATCTTCTTCTCTACAATGAAAGGGATTCGTTGATCCTTCACTGAATCTAGAGCAATTTATTTCACTTTGACTGATTTCCTAGTGTGCTCAGCCAAATCCTTGCGATCTGTGAGAAATACCATGATCTATTCCAAAAGTATCACAACTCAACCTCTTCCAAGAGAACTTGCAGCCTGCACTTCCATAGAGCAAAGTTAGAAGCGTCATCCAATATGTGACAATCTTGGAGACCGTGACTAGTAATGACTGCAAACAAACACGAAAAAAGATCAACAACTAAGAATCAAATATGCAACCTCTTAAAGGATGTGTATCACCTTTCTCAAACACAAAATAACTCTCCATTCCCTAAAGAAACTATTGCATCACACCCCACAACCCTTCATAGGTCCAAATCTGCTTCGCTTACTGAAGTTCAAGCATCCCACCCTTAAAACCTGCTGACAACTCCCTCTTACAAGTTGATGTCCTATCCATACATGGATTCTTGAAAAGCAAATGTGCTCTAATACCACATCGAAATTTCTCAAACCATGGTAAGCACACTCTGCACTCAAGGAATAACTAAACCCTAGGTTACTTTAAAACTGAAACCCTATCAAAGCTGTAATCTTTGAATATTCTAATCTACAAACACATGCTGCTGGAAACACCAAAAGAAAATACGCGAAAGCTGAAATCTCAAAACTGCACCACTGTTTCATTAAATCTGAAAAGCAGTTAACCCTAATGCCAAACCTCAATCTCGCTAACCAACCAAATCGAAGACCCTCTCACTCCTTTATAGACTAGGACGAGCTAAGTTTGCAATGAATGCACTAGTATGCCTAGGTAAGATGACTAAACCTTAACCCTAATAATAATTCTCACTTAGAGGGTGCCTAGATTAGAATGCTCAATTAGGAGTAGCAAGCATGCACATTGCATACAAGCATGCTCTGGCTCCAAGAGATTTCTACCCTACTTAGACTAAGTCAACTCATGCACCTATTTTTAAAACAAGAAAAAACTGGGATTAGATAATTGACTAAAATAAAAAATGAACTAAAACTGGAACTAAATCTGACCAGCAATTCTAATTCTGGGAATAGTACTGAAAGCTAAATCTGAACAGCAGTTTTAATTCTGGAAATAATATAAGGTTGGCACATGCATGCAAGAGGCATGCATGTGCCCTCTCTATCTCTCTTCTACATAACTGCTATATGCCTCATATATTCCATTTAATCCACATGTGCTGCACCCTCCTACCTACTGTCCTCTACCTGCTGCTGCACAATAAATTGAAAAGAATCCAGCTGGAGCACCATTAATGCTGGAGATTACAATCCTAGCTAAACAGGTAAAAATCTAACAATCACTTCAATATGCATTTTAGTGCATCGGTATCTGGGAGAAAGTCGATACTATGTATAAAGTTAAACTATAAACCAACCACCTAAAATGCTACAGATATAATGTATAGTGTAATTAAAATGTGTATGACAACTTTTCACCATAATCGTTGACTAATCACAAAAATATTCAAGATTGGCCCAGAATAGTTTCATTTTTGGTTTAATAAATACAAAAAAATAAAATTGACAAGAAAATTTAGTCTCTCACGATTCACTTTTGCTGCTTTGATCAAAAGAAATTCATGACAGAACCAGTGACAAGGCTAACACAGAAAATTATAAATCTATTATCTTGGTATTTTCAATCCAAATCACTTCCAAGACATGTTTATGAGAAACAATGGACATTCCCTTTTCAAGTGAAGATATTATCAATCCCTAGAGGAATACAAATTCTTGCTCTTTGAACATATTGTGTACAATCAAGTTTCAACCAAAAGTAAAAGCATGTAGAACCTGCCGATGCCTGCAACTTTAACTGTTTGAAGCATCATCAGCTGGGGTCTTATTCTCAACCTATACTACATAGCATTCCTCATCTAGTTAGGCAGAAGAAACTACCAAAAATCAACAGTGCCATATTTAAACATTACATGGGCCAATATTAAATTTATGGATAATCATAAAACCTTCAACGCTTTCAAAACTCAAACAAAAAATGGAAGTGATACTAAAAAGCTGATGACAAGAAAGAGCTAAATACCTGCCGCAGATTTTAGCTCATATGTTGGCACTGTAAATGCTGAAGTTCCACCAACTATAACATTAGACACTGTAGATGATAAAACCGATGCCAAAATTATCATAGCAGTTGTAAAAGGAGGTGAGTTTTCTGCACGGAGTGGCCTTAAAACAGTCTCAATAGCAAAGAAGCAACCTGCAACTGCTGCATTGAACCCTGCCAAGCGAAAGGAAGAAATTCGAATTGCTTCACAATGCTGATTACAATACTTAACTAATAGTTTGAAAGAATGAGAGGTTAGGGAAAAAATGAGAAGATTAGGAAAACCATGCAAATTTGTTCATAATTAGCTTCATATCTGCAATAACTACAAAATGCAAGAGTCCCAAATGTTTTATGTGGGCATATTATAAGAGGTTGGAATGACTAGGACTGCCATCAAAGACTTGCACGGAGACTTGCTACTGTAGACACATAGAAAGTTTATATATCAAGTTCTTTGATAGCTTGAATTGATAGTCTTGAAAGTTGATATATATAATCGTCCATTGTGCTGTGGTCTAGCAGCAACTTGGAGTGGTTGCTGTGAGGATGTCCCAGGTTCACATCCAAGTGGGCATGCTCCACCGTTACATGGGGTCTGCTGGTTGTGGCTTGAAGCTTGGCCGCCTTTATTGGGGCATGTGGTTTCTTAAATGTTACCAGAATTAGTACCTTCTTGGACTTTGTGACATTCATTGATGTCTCATGCATCAAGTTAATCTGTAATTTGTACTGATGTAGTACCAGAAACCTCAACTATATAACCCTTCTAGGTAGATAACATAGCATGTACATTATCAGAGAAAAAACAAAGATCCAAGCAATCGTGCAAAAATACAGTTCTAATTCTTGAACCTCATATTAACTACTTTGTTATGAGGGGCCATCCCTGAGCCAGGCGATACATTTCAGACATAGTGACGTGCCAAATTATTTTCAGCAGGTAAAGATGATATTTCAGTTGGTAAACTAGTCTGGATCAAGTTTAGGACAAATAGGAACCTAAATATTTGTAGGGATACAATTGGAATCTTATAATATATAAATAAAACACCTAATAATAAAACTGGTGGTGGTTAAAACAAAGAATATCAATCACTCTAGTTGAATTCAAGGGGTAACATTACAACATTATGATCTTTGCTATTTGATAAAATAGTGAAAACAGCATGTTAAGGATCCTTTTTTCCAAGGAAACCCACGGAATCCCTCTTCCCCGAAATCTCCAAACTGAGGGTGGCTCAGCCGCAAGACACAATAGCAGCTGGTAACCCTGAGGGACTCGACAGGATTTGAACCTATGGCCTTCCCTTTGTAAACATGCCTTGGGCAGATGATTCAATCAATTGAGCTAACCCTTGGGGTTTACATGTTAAGGATCTATATGAAGACAGCAAATGTCTAAGTATTTGGAGAAGAAAAGCAATCCTAATTGAATAGGAAGGTAATATCAAATACTCTAAATTTATGAGTTGCACACAATAATGAAATATATTTTGAATATACATAAAGCTAGGCTCTACTCTACCCAATGAACAAAATAAAAGCAGCAAAGTTATTGTACCTGACGAGATTCCAGCAGCTGCACCAGCTGCAACAAGGGCTATTCTTCTTTCTCTATTATTTTGCATGGTTTTAGCAAATCCATGAGCACAAGATTTCCCAATGTCCACACTAGGGCCTTCAGGTCCTAAAGAACAACCGGTTCCTAAAGTGACAGCAGCCTGAATTGCCTTAATTGTCGGGCATAATATTCCTAACAAATCAAATCTCCGCCTTTGATGAGGCCTTGACTGCTTAATCTGGTCAACAATTTCCAGTAGCCCATGCATCACACCAACAATAACTCCACCAGTTACAGGAATTAGCATTATACGGTGCCAAGTATCAGCAAGTCTTTGCAACCGAAGCCAAGCAGCACCTTCATGTGGTGTTCCTGCCCATGCCCATTCGTGTATTATATGTACCTGAAATAGGAGAATCTACATTTTTATCCAAAAAAAACTCTAACAATAATGGCATAGGACAATTAGTTAACTGAAACATGCAAAAAGATAAGATAAGAACATTTTATTAATGTCCAATAAATGACCACAATACATAGGACAATGGGACTCAAAAGTACAGCCAGTGTAAACACAGCGCGATTGCAAATGCAACTCCTATCACTATTCAACCAAAAGCAGAAGAAGAGCTAAACAACTAGCCAATAGAAATATAAAAGCGGAGCTAAAACAAATCCATGTCAAGCATAAAACACAGATATCAAGGTGTGCTGGAATTAGAAATTGAATGAAGAGAGAGAAGAGGAAGAGGGCTCCCCATGAGAGTAATCAATCACCGCAAAGGGGTCAATGAACTATCTGATGATGTCATACAAAGAATACCCCAAGGATAAGGGAGCCTGGCAGTGTAAACTGAAGACAAGCTCTACAGTCCATTACTCTTAACATCCAAGGATAAGGTGGTGAATCTCTGAATGGAACATTGTCTGCCCAAACGAAATTGGAGAGCAGTACTCTACTGTGTTGCCAATATCGTGAAATATTGTGAGTTTTTCAAGGCGCCTATACAAATGCCATAAAAAATGGCAATATTTTTAAATCACTGATATTATTGTGATAAATCAAAATACTGCAATATTTTTCAATATTATTACAAGTCATTAGAAAATATTGCCATGTCCATCACAATAACCTTTTAAGGCCCAGTTTTTAGTTTTATTAACATCGTTCTGAAAAAACAAACGCAGGCTATTGAAAGCATAGGAGTTTCTCCCCATACTCCATTCAGCTAACAAGGGGAAACCAAGTGTTTGCATCCCATTATTGGAGCTATTGTGTAGTGGGGATTGATTCTGATCTAATGTTTCCATATTATCTGGGTCTGATTTTATATTTGCAGCATTCTTTGGTGTCAATTTCAATTTCTTTTGTGACCCGGGTTTATTCAGTCTCCTATGAAAATGTCAAATTCGTTAGACCCACTATGTGAATAGGTGAGCTGCTTGACCCTCATAATCAACAGAAGTTGAATTGCAGGTTGTGTGGGAAGGAAATGAAAAGCTGTTTCAGCCATTTGAAATACCACCTTGGCAAAATCACTGGGCATGAAGTAGAAATTTGGCTCACATCTACCTCAAAAGTCATCAATGAAGCTCAAAATTGCACCTAGAGGAGTTGCAACAAACTCAAGAACAACATGCTTCTCCGTAGTGGGGCAAACTTGGGGAAGTGAAGCCAAATACTCGACCACACCTTTCATAGTGCCTCAACAAGCTCACTGGTCTATGTTCCGAGATCGATTCCTAGTACACAAACTTCTAATAGGTCATTGGTTAAAATTGTTGAATTTTTAGCATTGGCGTGAAGGCTTTTAAAATTTGCAGACTAACATAAACAAATGACAAGTGCAGTAAACAACATCAATCACATCAACACAAGATTTTTCACTGGAGAAGCCTTTATAGGACAAAAACCCCAAAAGCATTAGTTATTCATCTCATAAATGAGATGACAGAGATTTTCCAAAAGATCCACAAACCCTATCTGGGTTGTTCCACAATTAAAATTTCACAAGAAGATAAATTTCCAGAAAAATGCACTTATAGGCTTTCTGCCCTAGCTACCCATGAATCTCAGGCCTGCTGCCCAAACTCAATTTCTACCTGCCCGGTCTGCCCGGAAGGCATATTCTGCTGCCCGAGGTGATCTGCTAGCTTCCCGTGGCTGCCCGGATCAAACACAGCCTGTTGGAGCCTATTTTCCTGCTGCCCGTGTTTTCGGAAACCTACCCGGATCTGCCCAAGATGAGTCTGTGACTGCTCGGACTCTGTTCTGTCAGCCCGGGTTCTATCCAGGCCTCTGCTGCCTGGTCCGCTTAGGCTTCTGCCTAGACCCTCAAGGAGCTGCCCGGAAGGCAACCTGTTGCTGTCGAAGGCTGAGGGCAGCCTACCCAAGCCCTACAGAGCTTGCTCTAGGTGAACAAAGATAGAGGAGGGTTGTCGGAGGTGGAGGAAAAAGCCCATGGAGATTTGCAAGCTGCCCGTGAAGATGGCAGCCTACCCGTGGAGGAAAAAGACCCTGCCCGTGAACTGGTGGAGCAACCGTGAGAGAGATCTGAAGGTGTCATGAGGGTGTTGAAGAAACCCTAACTCATGAAGGGAGAGAGAGAGTTGATGTTGCTATTCATCAAGGGTGAAACCCTAGTTTAGCGTTGTTGCAATAAGAATGGGTGCCCTAGCTAGACTTATCCATGCTAGGGCATAACCATAAGACAAATATCCTTCTCTCCAAAACCTATGAAAACTTCAGTTGGAGCAGTTGTACCTGTGAGAGCAAGTGTGTGTGTAATAATGAAACGGATTGATCTTCTTTTATATCCTTTGAGTCACCTGTAAGTGGACCAAAATTAGGAAGATCAAAATATTAATCTTTTATTCTTTTCTAATTTTGACTTTTGCCTTTAGTGGTACTAAAGGTCTTTTTGCACTTTCACTTTTGCACCTTAGTAGTACTAAGGGTCTTTATGTATTTTTTACTTTTGCTTTAGCCTTCTTCAAGTGCCCATGTGGTCATCACATGTGGTCAACGTGGTCTTTCATCACCACTCAAAGTACATCATCATAACAAAGAGAATTACTAATGCTTTTATCTCACACTCTGTGTGACACCAAGATCGGGTACTAAGGTGTCTTAACCAAGGGTAGCTAAGCCTTGGAGAAGATCGCAAAGCCCATTGATCAAGGGTCAAAGTGTCACACATGCCTAGACCCGGTCTAGGGCTTATAGTGTCTTCCTGGTAACAGACCAGGTGCCTCAGCCATAGGCTGCATAATTTGACAGTAAGTCAAATACTTGGTAACAGACCAAGCGCCTCCATTCTCTCGGAGAATGGCCCTCAGCCTCGGGCTAAGTCCTGGTAACTGACCAGGTGCCTCCATTCAAAGGAATGGCTACTTAGAACTAGGCTGAGTCTACCAGTGCTAGACCGGTTCACATCGCAGTCCCGGACCAGATGTCACCATTCAAAAGAATGGCCACTCAACTCAAAGGTTGAGTCCCCCCAGTGCAGAGATGGGTCCATATCATGGTCAAAGACCAGATATCATCATTCAACGGAATGATCACTCAACTCTAGGTTGAGTCCACACCGTGGTCCCAGACCAGGTGACCCTATTCTCCTAAGAGAATGGCTCTCGATGCTGCTTAGAAAAATCAGCACTCCCTCTTAGTGAGAGAGGCATTATCTGCCATGCCAAGCTTGTCACGAAAGTACACGAACTTTGATGTTGTCAGAGGCTTGGTCAAGATATCTGCGATCTGTTCATCCGTACGAATGTACTGCAACTTCAGAGCACCTCTCTGCACTAGGTCTCTGATGAAATTTACCTCATTTCAATGTGTTAGGATCTATCATGAAACACTGGGTTCTCTAAAAGCTTTATGCAACTCTGATTATTGCAATGGATGATCGTTGAGTCAAGCTTTCCTACGAACAAATCCGATGTCATTTTTCTGAGCCAAACTGCTTCCTTGCAGGCATCACTTGCAGGAATATACTCTGCCTCCGTTGTACTCTGAGCTATGGAACCCTGCTTCCTACTAGACCAAGAGATCATTGTTGATCCCATACTGAAGCAGTAACCATAGGTACTTTTTCGGTCTACTGCACTTCCAGCCCAATCTGAATCTGCATATCCAGATAACAATACTCCACTGCTGGAAGTATACATGAGCCCATAAATGATAGTACCTCACACATATCTAATTACATGTTTGGCAACTACCAAGTGTATGTGCTTCGGATCAGACATGAATTGACTTAGTGCATTCACCATGTAACAGATGCCTGGTCTTGTATGCACGAGATACATCAGGGATCCAATAAGTTGTCTGTACATAGTAGAGTCCACACTCTGTGAACCGGTGGCTGAGTCCTGCAGCTTTGTCAAGTTGGTAGTCATGGGCACGCCCATGGACTTGCAATCCTACATCCCAAATCTCTGCAAGATATCCACTGCATACTTTCCTTGTGTCAGGAAGATCTCGCCTGGCTTTTGCCAGACCTCTAAGCCAAGGAAGTAATGCATCAATCCGAGATCATTCATCTCGAATTCAGAGGTAAGCTCCCTCTTACACTATTCTATCAATTGTTCATCACCTGTAAGAAACAAGTCATCTACATATAGAACAAGTATCAAAACATGATTATGAACAACCTTAAAGTATAAGTTAGAATCAGTTGTACTTTTGGAAAACCCCAAGCTATGGAGAAATCCATCCATTCCATCCTCGCATACCAGACTCTCGTGGCCTATTTCAGTCCATACAAGGCTTTCTTCAGTTTACATAAATGGGTCTTCTTCCCATGGGTCACAAAGCCTTTAGGATTTTCAATATAGACTTCCCCTTCAATCTTGCCATTGAAGAAGGTTGTCTTTACATCCATCTGATGTAACTTCCATCTGAATACTGCAGTAAGTGAAATGATGGTTCTAATGGTAGTATACCTGGCAACAGGAGCAAATGTCTCATCATAGTCAATGCCTTCTTTCTGAGTGAAGCCACGAGCTACGAATCTGGCTTTATACCTCTCCATACTGCCATCAACAGCATGCTTGATTTTATAAAGCCATCTGGATGTCACTACTGACTTCCCTGTTGGTTTGGGAACAACTTCCCACACATCATTCTTAATGATTGAACTGTACTCTTCAATCATGGCATCAACCCATACCTGTTTACTTGTTGCTCCTTCATATGATGAAGGTTCTGCACTGATAAGCTGGCTCATAAGACCTGAGTACTTATGTGATCTTATGGTTTCTCTGAAAGTCCTGGGAGGAGCTTTATGCTTCTCGCCTTCTTGCACCGTCTCTCGGTACCAAGCAGGTCTCCTTTTGGAAGGAGGAACTTCAAGCCGTTCTTCTGGTGGACTTTCAGTGTCCTCAGGTTCATCTGGAATTTGATCCTCAAATTTCTCTTCCTCCCTCTGAATTTCTGAATCTGGAAACTCAAGTGGAGGAACTTCATCTTCTATTGAAAGCTCTAGTGTTTTACGAAACACAACTTCCTAACAGAAGATCACATCTCTGCTGACTTCAATGTATCTTTGTCCCAGTACATAGACTCGATAAGCCTTCAAGCAATCACTGTACACGACAAATATACCTTTCTTACCGGAGGGCTCTAACTTGGCCCTCTTTTCCTTTAGCACATAAATGTATTTCGGAGTGCCTATTACCACCTAAGTTGTACTTAGTGGTTTTTATCAAGTGAGCCTGGTGAACCAGACAAAGATGATTTGTTCGAACTTCAGAAGACCTTCAAAAGTGCTTCTAGGAAGTGCTTGTTGTACTGTATCACATGTTCATACCCCGTAGGGGAGTTGTAATAAAATGTTCTAGCATGATAGTGTCTGTAAAAGACTCGGTCTCTTAGACTTTATTTGTCAATCCAATCAGCCCAGGGTGTTTTCTCCCTTGGTTATTATTGGTTGTTGAATAAACGACTAATAATTTCTGAGTTTTTCACTCAATACCTCCAAAGTTGGGGTGGTCGGCTTGGCATTTAGGCCTATTGAGGTTATTAGAGTCTATGTGTCAATGTATAAACATGCTAGGCATTATGGTCGAGTCATATGAACATGTCTAAGTCCCCCTAGGTTTTAATTTTTTTTTATTTTTTAAGTTTTTTCATTTTAATTTTTCCACAAAACTTAAGGCTATTTTTTAATAGTCGAATTGGAAAAATTGGTTTTGTAATAAAAGTGGGCTCAGAAATCAGTTTCAGTCATGGGGGTTGCTCATTTTCAAGCTTAGAGCACCATGTAAACCCATAAGCCCACTTTTCCTAAGTTTTGAGTGATTCTTCCATCACTCAGGTCAAAAAAACCCTAAAAATCAAATATTCATTATTTTAATTGATAAATTAATTAAATAATGGAGAAAACCCCAAATCCTAAATCAGTGGGATTTGCTCTGATTTGACTGAAATCAGTCTCATTGGCTTGAGATTGACTGGAGCTAACCATTCCTTGACTGAAAGAGGTGATCTGGGCTGAACTAGGAGTGCACCACATCATGCAATCTTGGGAATTGCGCCCCCCTGGGCTAGATTTCCAGTTTTTGTTATAAATAAAGCTCAGTTTTCCTCTTCCAAGCTAGTTAGAGCTGCTATTGTATTGTATTGTATTGTTTACTATTTTGGAATAAAAAAGCTTTGGAGGCAAGATCTATGGTGTAATGCTCTTCATGTGTGGATGGTGATTGTCAAGTGCTTATGAGGTATAATCTGTGTTATTGATCTTTGTTTTTTTGCTGGTTAATTGTTGGCCTTGAAGGAGAGAGCTCCCTCCTGTTGGGGTAAGAGATTATTCTAGTTTGATTTATGCTCTTACTGTTCGCTTGTTTCAGATCTCTTGGAGTTGCATGTATTTTAAGTTTAATTGCATGCTTTCCAATTATCTTTTTCCAGCAGCACCTATGTTTTAACCATCTGTTTGTGCAAGGATTTTTAAGTTGCAGGTGATTTCACTTGTAGGAGGGGTTGAGTTGGTTTGCATATACCTCATCTTCAGGATCTTTTGGAGGACATAGTCCCTCAGTGTTCCACCAAAGCAAACTCCAAAGCCCAACATTCCCAGGCTTCCAGCACTCTTTCTCTCTCTTCCTCTTTCAAAAATCAAATTTTTTACCTGGTTACTTTGTTTACAAGCTTTGTCATTATTCAGATCTATTATCTTAAAGTAAAAACTTACATAGATCTATTATTTCAAGGCTCATAATCTAGATCTCATTCCTAAAAAAATTCATAAAGCATTCTAGATCTAGTTGAGGGAAATCGTCCGTTTTGCATGGCAATTTAAAGAGAATCCATAGTTTGCATGCATTAAATTTTTGTTTATGTTTTTAAAAGATAAAATCCAACAATCAGTGCACATCTCATTGGTTGCCCAAACAGCAAGTCAAGATCCCAAGAAAAGCTTGCTTTCTTTGGTTCATTTTTACCGTTTTAACTAGTTTTGACTTAGTTTTTTTTTTTGGTTTTAAGTAGGCTGACCCAAAGGTACTTTCAAAGTGCTTTTGGGCATCTTTCATTCTAATAAGCTCACTGTCTTTTAGCAAGCATAACAGAAAGAGGAGAAGTTGTTGTTCGAAAGTGGCTTTTGGATGATCCGAATCCCCCCAGGAGTCTCCCTTTTGACTGTAATTTTAATTTTGGGCAATTTGTAAGATCTTGATTTCATCCTGTATAAGAACCAAGAGGATTCAGATAATTTTATTGATATTGTAACAGCAGATAATAAAAAAATTCTCCGAATAGGCTCTTTCGAGCCCATTCCCCATCCCCCCTGGGGGGATTCGCGTCTTTTTTGTCATTTTTTGCAATTTCTTATTTTTTCTTGCTCTAGATTAGTTTCATTGATGCAGAATAACATGCTTTGATTACTTTATCATATATTCCATATTACAGTATCAAAGTAACTTTAATACTTACCCCACGACTTCCCAATTGACCCGAAAGGGGAAAGAGATGCGTGGTAGGACTAATTAGAAAACTTGTGGTTTGCTTCATTTTTGTTGCTTATTATTTATCTCTGCAAACAATCTTTCAAAATCAACCCCTTCCTTGATTTCCCGATTGAGGTCCACTTGGACCGTAAGAGGTTCCTGGAAGGTTTTTCTTTCTAAAAAACTCATCTTGTAAAATTTACTAAAATTGACAAGACTCCGGTGTGTATGCTCTGCACTTGGCTGCGTTTCGTCCGAACAATCAAGTTGCATCAAAAGCAACACGAGTGACTAGTTTAATTAGTCTTCACCTTCCCCAATTAACCACCATCAGGCGAAAATCCAACGCCTCCATCAAACCATAAACGGTGGCAAAATACCCAAAGGAAGTGGGAACTCCTAACCAGTGACCTCAGGGCGCTGATCTCTGTTACACCTTCGTGTGTATTATGAAGACAGTCTCAGAGACTCCATTCAGCCCACACATTCCTTGCGGGTAGCCGTGAAGGTTTATTTTTGGACATACTCCAAGTACCCCTCGAGTATATTTGGAGTCCCCCCTCGCCTAATTTTAATCCACTCATATTTCACATTAACTTAAAACGTACCAAGAGGCAATCGCAAAACATTCACTCCAAGCACATGCAA
>LPNX010183289.1:203127-348246 GCA_001517045.1 Pseudotsuga menziesii
CGTCAGAGCTCCTCTTTCTCCAAGCTAAAATGTCCAAATGACTTGAAAAAACCCGGCCGCGGACTCTTATCGGCGATTTTTTCTAATTTTCGGGCAGCAGGCCGATATATTCCATCGACTCGCGATAATATCGGATTGTGTCGCGATATATTCAAAATATCGGTAAATATCGCGATAAATTAGTGGCGATATATCGCCGGGGTCATTGTGTCGCGATATATCGCGATGTCGGCGATATATCGCCGATATATGCAACTATGAGTGGAATCTTCGAAAGCCTTGTAAAGGCCTCTCAAACCCCAATCTGTAGTGCTGAGCTTAGATCTTCGTCCTTTGCCCAGAGAAGGACTTTCTTGTCCATGAAGAGGACTTTGTAGCCCTTGTCCTCTAAACCAGCAAGAGATAGAAGATTCTTCTTTAAACCCGAGTCAAGTTGAAGTGAAGTTGAGCCAACTCCTTCAATCTTGTAAGTGGAGTCATCTCCAAGTTCCACCTGTGTGGTCAACTTCTTTCTGTAACTGGTGAGAGCTCCACGGTTACCTGTCATGTGCTTGGAGGCACCATTATCCACCAACCAAGAGGTGGCACAATCTGTGAAAGAACCAAAGAGAGCAGAGATCAAGTAGTACTCTCTTCTAAGTTCTTCTTTGTTGGCCTCGGTTTTCTTCTTCTTCTTTGGTTCTTCTTCTTCTTCTTCTGCTTCTGCAACAGAGACTTGAAACCTTCGCTCGAGTTTCTTCTTGGCTTGCCTGCAATCCTTGGCAAAATCTCCAAACTTGTGGCAATTATAGCATTCCACTTTTCACATGTCAGAGAACTTAGCTTGAGGTTTATTTCCCTTCTTTTGCTGAGGGAAAGGCCACTTTAACTTCTTTTTCTTTGTTGCAAGTGTAAGGTTACCTTCCTTGGTTACCTTACCCGAGGTCCTTCCCTCTTCTTCTATGCAATCATGCCACAGTCTTTCGAAAGTTGGATGATTCTCTCGCCAACTGACAGATGCCATGAAGGTTTCCCAAGAGCTTGGGAGACCATCAACCACAGTTTGCACAAGGTCATCATCATCAACAGCAATATCAAAAGCAATAAGTTGATCTCTTACTTGTGCAATCTTTGTGAAGAAAGAACCAACCCCTTCATCCTTGTTCAGCTTCAAAGTTCGTAGTCTCTTCTTCAAGACTCTCTTCTAACTGGGAGCCTTCTTCTCATACAAGTTGGCCAACGTGTCAAAGCATTCTTTGGCAGTCTTTAAAGCTGTGATGTTGGGCATCACCGTTTCTTTGACATAATCATAAATGATCCTTCTAGCCTTAGCCTGCTTCTTCTTGTAAGCAAGTCTGCCAGCATTAGATGTTGGCTCTTCACTGACATTAAACACAATGTCATCCAAGTCATTTTCTTCTAGAATAGTTGTTAACCTAGCCTTCCAAGAGTTGTAGTTAGCTAAACCTTGTAGCTTCTCTTCCGATCTAAGAATATTGACGGCCATCTTTGCCACTTAGTCAAATGTTAAGTCTGCAAAACTTATCACAAGGTCTAAGAAGACACCAACAATCTCCCTTCACTGTGTCTTCACATGCTAAACTCTGATACCGTGTTGAATTTTTAGCATTAGCATGAACACTTTCAAAATTTGCAGACTAACATAAACAAATGACAAGTGCAGTAATAAACATCAATCACATCAACACAAGATTTTTCACTGGGGAAACCTTTAAAGGACAAAAACCCCAAAAGCATTAGTAGGTCATCTCGTAAATGAGATGACTGAGATTTTCCAAAGGATCCACAAACCCTAACTGGGTTGTTCCACAATTAAAATTTCACAAGAAGATAAATTTCCAGAAAAATACACTTTAGGGCTTTCTACCCTAGCTTCCCACGAATCTCAAGCCTACTGCCCGAACTCAATTTCTGTTTGCTCGGTCTGCCCGAAAGGCATTTTCTGCTGCCCGAGGTGATCTACTAGCTGCCCGGATCAAACATAGCCTGCCCAAGCCTATTTTCCTGTTGCCCGTGTTTTCGGCAACCTACCCAGGATGAGTCTGTGGCTGCCCGGACTCTGTTCTGTCAGCCCAGGTTCTATTCGGGCCTCTGCTACCTGGTCCGAAATCTAACAAACCTCTTAGGCTTCTGCCTGGACTCTCAAGGAGCTACCCGAAAGGCAGCCTGCTGCTGTCGAAGGCTGAGGGCAGCCTACCCAAGCCCTACGGGGCTTGCCGTGGGTGAACAAAGATATAGGAGGGCTGTCGAAGGTGGAGGAGAGGCAGCCCGTGGAGATTTGCAAGCTGCCCATGAACTGGTGGAGCAGCCGTGAGGGAGATCTGAAGGTGTCGTGAGGGTGTTGAAGAAACCCTAACTCATGAAGGGAGAGAGAGAGTTGTTGCTATTCATCAAGGGTGAAACCCTAGTTTAGGGTTGCTGCAATAAGAATGGGTTCCCTAGCTAGACTTATCCATGCTAGGGCATAATTATAAGACAAATATCCTTCTCCCCAAAACCTGTGAAAACTTCAGTTGGAGCAGCTATACGTGTGAGAGCAAGTGTGTGTGTAATAATGAAATGGATTGATCTTCTTTTATATCCTTTGAGTCACCTGTAAGCAATGTTATCAGAACCGGCCGACCCTGGGAACCGGAACCGAATCGGAACCGGACAAAAACCGGGAAACAAACCGGATCAAAAAACCGGTTGAGCAAACATACATAAAACATTCATATTTTCAAAAAATACATATATATCCATGTGCATCCATGTGAATTCAAACCATTATAAACAAATATGTCAAGTTTCTCAAGCATATAGCAAGAGCATATAAAACCAAAAAAACATCGATTGCAAATACATAACTAAAGAAATGTACATCAACAAAGAGGTTATAAATGGCCTCTAAAGTCAAAATATAACCATATGACTACAGTCTAGACTCTAGAATCTACAATCTAATGATTCTAATCATATATCATAATTATCTGAGTCCTCATGCTCAGACTTAGAGTCATCATCCACATCTTCAACAAGAGCATGGCTTGGCTCCCCTATAGGCCTGAAGGCACTTTTCTAACTGCAACATCAATGTTCACATCCTCTTGCTATGGAAGAGGGCTCAAGTGCATTCACAATTAAATGTGATTGATATGGAGGGTGGGAGCCTCCTTTTATAACATTAGAAGGGTCGTGGGTCAATTAAACAACTCACACGTGGACCCTATTTTTTATTTTATTGAAAGAATTTGAAATTAGCTATTTTTGGGGGTCCTTGGCGATTTTGTACAGAACCGGCCGGTTTTGTTCTGAACCGGATAGTTTGGAGAAAACCGGGCGGTTTTGTTTGGAACCGGGCGGTTCATCCTTGAAACCGTCCAATTTCGTATGGAACCGGCCAAAAACGGTTTGAGTGCATGATTTGACTTGGTGAAGCTTGTAAACCGGTCAAACCGGGGGTTTTTTTCCAAACCGGTTGGGTTTTGATAACATTGCCTGTAAGTGGACCAAAATTAGAAAGATCTAAATATTAATATTTTATTCTTTTCTAATTTTGACTTTTATCTTCAGTGGTACTAAAGGCTTTTTGCACTTTCACTTTTGCACCTTAGTGGTACACTAAGGGTCTTTATGTATTTTTTACTTTTGCTTTAGCCTTCTTCAAGTACCCCTGTGATCATCACATGTGGTCAACGTGGTCTTTCATCACCACTCAAAGTAAATCATCATAAACAGAGAGAAATACTAATGCTTTTATCTCACACTCTGTGTGACACCAAGATCAGGTACTAAGGTGTCTTCACCAAGGGTAGCTAAGCCTTGGAGAAGATCGCAAAGCCCACTGATCAAGGGTCAGACTGTCACACATGCCTAGACCCGATCTAGGGCTTATAGTGTCTTCCTGGTAACAGACCAAGTGCCTCAGCCATAGGCTCCATAATTTGACACTAGGTCAAATACTTGGTAACAAACCAAGCGCCTCCATTCTCCCGGAGAATAGCCCTCAGCCCCGAGCTGAGTCCTGGTAACTGACCAGGTGCGTCCATTCAAAGGAATGGCTACTCAGAACTAGGTTGAGTCTACCTATGCTAGACTGGTTCACATCGTGGTCCCAGACCAGATGTCACCATTCAACTGAATGGTCACTCAACTCAAAGGTTGAGTCCCCCCAGTGCAGAGCTGGGTCCATATCATGGTCAAGGACCAAATATCATCATTCAACAAAATGATCACTCAACTCTAGGTTGAGTCCACACCGTGGTCCCAGACCAGATGTCACCATTCAACTGAATGGTCACTCAACTCAAAGGTTGAGTCCCCCCAGTGCTGAGCTGGGTCCATATCATGGTCAAGGACCAGATATCATCATTTAACAAAATGATCACTCAACTCTAGGTTGAGTCCACACCGTGGTCCCGGACCAGGTATCCCCATTCTCCTAAGAGAATGGCTCTCGATATTGCTCAAAAAAATCAACAAAAATATGCAAAAGGAGGAAGCCAACAAGATTGTGGCCAAATGTTTTCTATGAAGTGACATTTCTTTCAGCAATGCCAAGAACAGCCTATCCCACCAGTGAATGTTTGAAGCCATTGTTATTGTTAGCCTGGTCTACAAGGTCCCTACCTATGAGGGGTTGAGAAAGCCTCTCCTTCAAGGGGAAAAGTCTAATTGCACTTGCACATTGGATAAGCTTATGAAATCATGGGAGATCACCGAAGGGAAGGACCATTCAGTGAATGTTTGAAGCCACTGTTATTGTTAGCCTGGTCTACAAGGTCCCTACCTATGAGGGGTTGAGAAAGCCTCTCCTTCAAGGGGAAAAGTCTAATTGCACTTGCACATTGGATAAGCTTATGAAATCATGGGAGATCACTGAAGGGAAGGACCATTCTTAATTTTATTGGTTAATAGTCCCCAAAGGATTATGTTTATCAAATCTCACAATACATCTACATATGTTAAAGATACACAGTTATCATGTGAGTTGTTGTATGGGTTCATTGAAGAGATAGGTTTGCAGCATGTTGTCCAAGTCGCATTAGATACGCTACTAATTATGTGATTGTTGGTCAATTGCTTATTCAGAGATACATGACCTTATATTGGACTCTCTGTGTTGTCCATTCCATTGATTTGATTTTAGAGGACATTGGCAAAAAAAATTGAACAAGGATATCATTGAATCATATAGGACCATCACCAAAGTTATATATACTCATGCATATGTTCTTAGCCTTATAAGACACAATTTACATGGAACAAGAAGTCAGTGCATCTCGCAATCACAAGTTTCGCTATTAGCTACATTTTTTCTCCCTCCTCACTTCTATGTTGGAGAGAAAGTGAAAGTTTCTTTCAAATGAGTAGGAGGCCTATGGATTTAGCAATAAGCTGAATGGGCAAGCCATACCCAAACTAGTTTTACCAAGAGAGTTTTTGGATAGGAATGCGTGAGATGTGTTCCATTAGCAAACCATTGGTAAAGGTCCTTCACTTCATTGATGTTGACAATCAGCAAGGGGCTACTTGTATGAGGCCATGTAAAGAGCCAATAAAGTCGTCCATAGTCCATAGATACTACAAAGACAAAGGGAAGGAGGGGTTCAAGAAATAATCTGAGATATGGGAGTTGATAGATGAGTAATGGAATAATAATCTCCATTATCCCAATCATGTAGTAGGGCTCTACCTCAACCCCCCATTCTGTAACTCCTGTGGTTTTAGATTTGATATCTTGGTTCTAGATGGATTCCTTCAAGGTGTTCAGAGGATGGTGTTGACACCTACTAAATGCTCGAAGATTTCCAAACAAATGGAGGTATATAGGTTATACACTAGAACATTTGGTTATGACATGGCTGTCCAAGATAGAACCACTAGAATGCCAGATAAGCTTCAATTTCTTTCAACTTTCGAATTTCAATGTATTTCCTTTATATCTATTTTCTAATTGATAGAAGTATAATTTAAGTCTTTGGTTTTTGTATTCGTTGTAGATGTTTGGTGAGCAAACTATGGCAGAAAAGTAACAAATTTACAAAAACTTGCCATTTAGGTGCTCAATCAAAGATGCAACTCTTTAGGGCGTGAATGCAAATACAGTATGTTTGAAAAAATAGAACTAAGAAATGCAACAAGTTAGAAGTGTTCAAGTTAATTTTTTTATTTATTAAAATTTATTAATATATGACCCACCACCCTCTAATTATAGTATGAGCCTCATACAAGTTAGAATCTCGGTGCCTTAATGATATGGTCTATGTCTACTATAATCTTAGGTTGTAGGTGAAGCAAATTTACAAAATACCTAACACAGGCTATTTCATTCAATGTGATTGACACCATGGCTCATTGGAGAGTGGGACCGAGAGTCTTGTCATGGAGGAGGCATTCCAGCAGTTAGAGGATGTCGATGCATCAAAGGAGGTTGTGGGGGAGGGAAAATAAGAGGAGGATGTTCCACTTCAAGTGCAAGCACCTTTGGACGAGGAGATTGACAGTGTGTCATGCCCACTACCTCCACAAACACAAACAACTAGCAGAAGATATTTAAGTTCCACTTGGATTCCAAAGGATGAACCGTTTATCTTTGCCCATAAAAGGGGTAGAGGGACTCGATGATTCCATAGCATATTTATCACTATAGAATAGATGACTTGTGATGTTGAATCATAAGATACATTTATTTATTTTTCATATGATTTTGTATCAACCTGTCAAAACTTAAAACATCTATAAGGATTTAATATCAATGTATGATGTATCACTTGACATCTTATATACCGGTATTATTTTCATATTTATGTGGCAATTGTTTGTTTGATGTTGTCGTTGCTTCAATGTTTGAAAAAAATGGAAAAATTAAATTTTTTCTATTTTTTAAGTTTCTCGATATTTTCCCCAATTTTGCCAATAATTATTATTCCAAACCTCTAACATATTTTCCGACATGATATTTGCAACATTACTCTAAGCAGAGTGAGTCCGGGTCTAGGTACCCTAAAATTGGCACGTCTACCACCTTCGGGGAATGTGTAAAGAGATCTAGAAATTGTGCTCCTCAATAGTATCCTAGAGGTTAATTAACCCATCAAGTGGGATGTGGTCATGCAAAAATCCAAGTTCTCATTGATCTAGTATCTACAGATATCTAGGTCTCAACATGTCATTTGTTGCTGCTAGGATATAGGACAACGGGGAAAAGAGATGTGAACCCCTTACTGGGAAATTGACCTAGGAGGTCCACCAAGGGTTTGTGACCTATGTCCTAACACCTCCCCCATTAAAAGAGAGTCCATTATCACTAATCAAGATAGAGAAAAGGGTGGCGAGGGATCCCCTTGAGTCTTGATAGAGGCAATGAAACTACCCTCTAATCTCATAATAGATGGGGCATCTAAAGATGAGGTGTTCCCCAAACTTAATCTCCTATATGCGGCATCGCTAGCAAGTCCTCTCAAGGTGGGGGATGTAGCAATTTATCTCAACCCAATGCCAATGGGAGCCCACTCTAACATGACCAAGCAAGATCCTAAAGTCATGCATTTAATGTATGCTCAAATACTCCAATTTGACAATAAGATCATCCTTGTGCTACCTAAAGTACTCATAATATAATGCCATCATAAGGCTTCAAAGCTCTAAGGGTGACCCAAGTGACCTAGATGCACTACCTATAGATATTCCCCCTGATCACCTAGTTCAAGACTTGTTTAGATGTTAGAAGGTGACAAATTTTTCAAATTTACACACAAACAAAGAAAATTTAGGCAAAGATAACAAGGTCATGAACATTTGCATACATATTTTAATGGTCTCTCATTGCAAGACATATTTTAGAATATGGTTGGCATCAAGGAAATCAAGAGGGAGAAAACTTTATTTAAAGCAACTTGAGGAAATTACCTTTGCACCATTCAATTTATTATCGTAAATATTTTCCTTATGCCACTATATGTAAAAAAATACTTGGACAACAAACAAAGGGCATTCGTAACAAACAGTGTCATTCTACCTTTAGAACCAACCACGTAACACATTATAAATGAATCAATATCACAATGAAGGTACACAACACAAAGAAAGATTTGAGTTCATATACAAGAATTGGATTATACTATGTAGTGTGGCATGGGCAACTCACATGAAAAAACAACAAAATCAAGCATTAATTACCAACAACATGGGAGAGTAAATGGCAATGGATCCAATTAATATGCATAAGAACAAGGATGGGTAGCAAATACTTCAAATTTTATCAAAAAATATCAAAAATTAAATCAAGCAAGCAGTTACATCAATTTGAGGTTGTTCTTTACCAGCTTCACTTTCTAACTCACACAAGTCCCTCCTGTTGACTTCGTCTTCTTAATTAGGATGTCTTCTTATGCCCTCAATGTTTTCCCTTTCCACATTTGTCTCCCTTTGAGTTTTTAGTGTGCTTATTGCTATTGCATCCTCTTGCTTGGATATAATTTATGTTATGTGTTACTCTTAGTTGATTTTGTGTTTCCATGGTTAGGTTCATGCCTTGTAATGAATATCACATTGGACCTTAATAATAAGGATCATTATAAAATGACTTTTCAAGGAACATATCACATCCAAACATTTCATTATCCTTGTTATGCCTCGGATTGTCTAAAGCGTACCAGATAGAGGGGGAGTCTTTTGCCATTGTCAAAGGACAAGTCTAGGCTTTCTTATGTAAAAGTGTTGGTCTAGCGGGGTTCAAGACCCTTGGTTTGATCATGGCACGTCCTCTTGGTTCTCATTCCAAGGAGTCCTAGCCTAGTGGCTCTGCTGACTACCCCTTGATGGGCGGAAGTCCCTCCTCATGTTAGGCATGCATGCCTTGGGTAGTTGTCTAGTGCACCTTGGGATGAACCCATTAGGACACATAGCTTAAGGGCTCCTAGCCACACTTGTTGTTTTGCTATGTAGAGATGATTACGCTTGTAAGGGTTGTCATGTTTTAAAAATTGGTGAAATTGGTCTCGAAATCGATCGATTCACAAAGTTGAAGGCAAACCGATCCGAATCGGTCTAGAAATCGGTTTTGTCGACCAGTTTGGTACCAAAGCGACCAATTCAAACATCGAATCGGTCAGCTTGGTACCAAACCGGTCAGATCAACCAATTTATGTAAAAAAACAGCCAATTTTTAACTCTGAATCATGGGGGGTCTACAGACTTGAAAAAACACAAAAATATCAATGTTTGTTTTTTTTCCTAACCTAACCTGACCCAAGGGCCTAAAGCTACTTAATAAACCCCCCCTCCATTGTGGAGCAGCGCTGCAACAATAGCAATTTGCAAACAGTGTGATTGTGTGAGTAAGGGGCAGCCATGGGGATAGTGGACTATATAGTATTTAGTTGATGATGTATGACAATTGACTATGTAGTATGTAGTTAACTATGCAACATGTTGTTTTTTGGACTCTACAGGCCATATAGCCTATAGGTAACCTATAGTCCTCAGATTATGTATTTTGTTCCAGTCCCATTTTCCTAGATATATATTGCACAATACACTCTGCAATTTTGACATATTAACTCTTATATGGGATATACATGAGCATACTTTGGATATTTTATCTCTAATGCTTTGGGATCATGGATTAAAATCTTGAAAATGTTGTTTTCCTTTAAAATTGAAATATTTTATGTATTTTTTAGTAAACTAAGTCATTAAATTCAAATCAGTCGATTTATGACTGATTCATTACAGATTCCATGTTAGAAAGTGGCAACAAGGAAGGTCTTTTATCATTTGCATGTGTCCTTGCTCGATAGAAGACATAACACATGAAGCCAAATTGATCATTGCCTTTATCCAAAGTTTAGACTTAGGAAAAGTGCATTATGTAATCTAACTTTAATTTGACTTAATGGAGGCACTTTTATAAAGTTCAAGTGAAATATAATTTAAGTGATGGCTAATCTAATCTTGGCCATTGATCTCACAAGAGGATCTCATCCGTTGATCCATAGTGAGAGTTAGGGTTTTCACTTGACCATTGAGTTAAAAGGAGATTGATTTGGTGGAGATGGCATACACACAGTTGCTTTGGCACACACATTGCCAGAGAGAGATTTTTTGCTCATAGCTTTTCAACTGGAGAGTGAGAAGTTTGCAGAAGAATTTGCAGCGAGTGAGACAGAAGAACTTTCCCCGGAGATCGACTAAGCAGCACAGGAAAATCGCAGGAGGTCATACAAGTGACGCAGGGAGGTCGTACAATGACGCAAGATATGGCACAGGAACAACCCGCGTGATGTCAGCAGACCGTATGCGGTCGTACGGTGTCGCAAGCAATCGTAGAGTGACGTAAGTGTTCGTACAATGACGTAGAGGTCATACTGCTGACGCAAGCAGTGACACAGGGGGGTCGAGTGATCTTTATGGGGTTTTTCCTCAACGAGTTTCGATTGTGTACGATTTTGCCAGGTTGGGTAAAATCGATTTCTGGATTGTATTATTCTATATCTTGTTAATAAAATATGAATATCTTCTCAAACTGTTGCACCGGTTTTGCCATCTTGGGTTTTTCCAAGGGTTTCCATACCCAAAAATATTGGTGCCTCTATTGGTGTGATTGTTATTATATGTTTTCTCAGTATTTATTTTCCGCTACATTATTTGTGAAGAAACTCATTTGTGGTTAACAGTAATAAATATATATATAAATATATATTTTGTAGCTCAAGATTGAGTTTTAAGGAAATTTACATGGTATCAGAGCTCTTCTAAACAGACCTGAGAGAAAGCAGTAGTATTGGATGGATCGAGGGCAGATCAATTGAAGACACAAACCCAAAGTTTCAGATCTAGTGTTTGATAGGTACACTTCATTATGGTCGTACAGTTGAGAGCTGAGGACAGACTCCAGGGGGCTCAGAACTTTCCTACATGGAAAGAAAGGATCATGAGGATCCTGGATGTTAGTGATGCAAAGGAGTACATTGACTCCAAGAAGGTTGCACCCGCAGATCCGGCAAAGTTGGCTAGGTGGAAGAAGGTGGATTCTAGGGCCATGTTGATTATCTTAGATGGGGTGAAGGATCACATAGTCCCTCACCTGTTCGAGAAGAAGACCGCATTAGAAATGTGGATGGCTTTGGAAAGCCTTTACCTGAGTAAGAACGAGAACCGAAAGATGGTGCTACAGAAGAGACTGCAAAGCACCAAGATGGCCAAGGGTGTAGGAGTAGAGCCTTATCTCACAAGGCTCACACAGATCAAGGGCAAACTTAGAACAATGGGCTCTAAGACTGAAGATGAGGAGCTAGTTCGGATAGCCCTCAATGGCTTTTCTAAGCCATGGGACGTCTTTGTCAAAGGCGTGGTGGCTAGGGAAAATCTCCCTGATTGGCAAATATTGTGGGATGACTTTGTGTAGGAAGAGATCCGTATGGGTCAAGGTTCAAGTTCATCTAGCAATGCCTCACAGATTGTGGATGAAGAAGCTCTAGCCCTAGCAGGAAAGAGCAAGGGTAAGGCAAAGAAGAAGAAAGGTGGTAAGAAGAACATTGAAATGTCCAACGTCAAATGTTTTATCTGCCACAATCCAGGACACTTTGCCTCCTAGTGCCCAGACAGGAAGAAGAAGAGCAATACCCAGATGGCAGGTTTTGTAGAGGTGGAGGAGTTCAGCAAAAACTTCGACGAGGAATTTTGTTTGATAGCTTGCATGGAAAGCACCACAGGTAATAGTATTTGGTACATCGACAGTGGAGCATCTTGTTACATGACAGGACAAAAAAGGTTCTTCAAGAGCTTGCAGGAAGGTAGAGTATATACATTGAGTTGGGTGATGATGCACAATATCAGGCGCAGGGAGTTGGTACTGTTTCATTTCAGAGGGAGTCTAGCAAACCCCTCAGTTTTGCTGACTTATTGTATGTTCCGGGGTTGACAAAGAACCTCATATTTGTTTCCACCCTGGAGGACAAGGGCTTTCAAGTGAAGTTCTGAGATCGAAAGGTGTATATCAAGCCAAAGGGGTCAGACAGGAGTTTGGATCGAGTGATTGGGATCCAGAGCGGGAAGGTGTACAGACTACACTTCAAGTCTGCAAAGGCTCTGGTCAGCAACAACAGCAATCTGGGTGAGTTGTGGCATAGGAGGATAGCACACTTACACCATGGAGCACTGAGGCATTTGAGACAGGCAGTCATTGGAACTCCTCAGGTACAGGAGGAGAAGCATAACCACTGCAAGGGTTGTGCTTTGGGGAAGAACATCAGGAAGCCTTTCCCATAGAGTGAGCACAAGTCTAAGGGAACCTTGAACTTGGTGCATGCAGATGTTTGTGGACCCATGAGTGTCTAATCTCAGTGGCTAGAGTTATTGCGTCACATTCATTGATGATTATTCCAGGAAAACCTGGATCTATTTCCTAAGGGCTAAGTCAGAGGTCTTCGAGCGGTTTCAGGAGTTCAAGACTCTTGTGGAAAACCAGACCGGGAGGAAGATTCAAGTATTGAGGACGGACAACGAGGGTGAGTACACCTCCAAGGAGTTCTTGGAGTTTTGTTCATCAGAGGGATCAAGAAGGAGCACACAGTTACTCATGCCCCGCAGCAAAATGGACTGGCGAAGAGAAAGAACAAGACATTGGTAGGAGCAGCCAAGCCCATGCTATTTGATCAGGGGTTGCCACTATTCCTATGGGCCGAGGCATACAAAACCGCAATTTACATTCAGAACAGGTGTCCCACACAGCTTTGGGGAGGAAGACACCCGAGGAGGTCTTCACGGGCACTAGACCAGATATGAGCCATCTACGCATATTTGGCAGTGTCTGATATTGTCACATTCATGCTGACACTAGGAAGAAGTTGGACCCTTCTAGTGATAAGGGGCTACTAGTTGGTTACAGCGAGACTTCTAAGGCATACAGGGCATACATTCTGACTCGCAAGAGGATCATTATGAGCAGGGATGTCTAGTTTGATGAGGACAGAGCCTTACGAAGATCTATGGACTTACCAGCAAAGGAGCAGCCAGCACAGGACTCGAGGGTCAAGTTGGAGGAGCCACAGGTAAAGGTACAAGTACAGACTCAGGATACAGGTTCTAGTATTCAGAGGGAGTCAGGTGGACGGGATCCTTTGGTCATTGACTTAGAGGATGAGCCGCAGCAGGAGGAGGATATCTAACAGCAGCAAGTAGACACTATTCCATGGCCTAAGTGGTTTAGGTCCACAGTTCAGGATTCCATGCAAGTGACTCTTCCTCAAATCTCTATGAGGCAGAGCAAACCACCAAATAGACTTAGCTATATGGCACTGATGATGGAGTTGATTAACTTCGAGCCTTCCAGTTTCGAGGAGGCTACACAATATGATGTGTGGCAAGAGTATGGTTGAGGAGTATGACTCCATTATGAAAAACCAGGTATGGAAGGTTGTGCCAAGGCCAAAAGGAAAATGAGTGGTTGGATCCAAATGGATTTACATGTAAAGCATGCAGCAAACCGAAGCATGGAGAAGTACAAGGCACACTTCGTGGCAAAGGGGTATTCATAGAAGGAAGGTATTGACTATGAGGAGACCTTCGCCCCTGTCGCTAGATATTCTCATTAGCAACAAAGAAGGGTTAGCGCGTTCATCAAATGGACATAAAGACTGCCTCCCTTAATGAAGTTATAGAGGAGGAGGTATTCATTGAGCAACACGAGGGGTTCGAGGTGGAGTATAGGGAGTCGCATGTATGCAAGTTGCAGAAAGCTCTTTATGGGCTCAAGCAAGCACCTCGGGCTTGGTACTCGAGGATTGACAGCTATCTACGGGAGATGGGATTCCAGCGAAGTGCGATTGACCACAACTTGTACTTCTTGTCAAGTGAGGTGCCTCTCATACTGGTTTTGTATGTAGATGATCTCTTTTTTACAAAAGATGAGAGTTTGATTGACGACTGCAAATCCAATCTTGCAGTTGAGTTTAAGATGAAAGTCCTTGTGTTGATGCATTACTTCCTAGGTCTAGAGGTCTGGCAGAGAGATGAGTGCTTCTTCATTAGACAAGGGATGTATGTAGTAGAGATCTTGAGGAGATTCAGGATGGAGGACTGTAGACCCATGACCACGCCTCTAGTTTCCAACTAGGGGAAGATTGATGCATCGGAGTCAGAGGAGTTTGATCCTACATTGTATCGCCATCTTATCGGATCGCTCATGTATTTGGTCAACACACGGCCAGACATTAGCTTTGCAGTCAACTCTTTGAGTCAATTCATGGTGGACCCTCGGAGAGTACAATGGACAGCTGTGAAGCATGTGCTTCACTACATCAAAGGTACAGTGGAGTACGAGTTGGTTAATGAGCGCAGTGGGAGTGTACAGTTAGAAGGCTTCACAGATGCTGACTAGGCAAGATGTGTAGAAGACCGAAAGAGCACTTAGGTTGTTGCTTCAGCATTGGGTCAGGGGTTATCTCTTGGTTCATATTACACACTAGGCCTGTGTGCCTAACACATGTTTTACGCGCGTCAAACATGAAAGCCTAGCGT
This sequence comes from Pseudotsuga menziesii, assembly GCA_001517045.1. Lineage (NCBI taxonomy): Eukaryota > Viridiplantae > Streptophyta > Pinopsida > Pinales > Pinaceae > Pseudotsuga > Pseudotsuga menziesii. Next base: position 217,630 of record LPNX010183289.1, read on the forward strand.
GTCAAAGATGTAAACCCATGGGGGGAACCCCTATAAAAAAGCGATCTTTCCCTCATTTGTTCACTCTCACCTCCAAGAAATTGCATAAACAAGTTATTGAGCATAATAAGATTTGAGGTTATTCCAAGGGTTTTTAAGGGATCCTAAGTTTGTCATTTCTCCAATAGCATCATTTTTCTTTATTCACACCACATAAATCATGGCTCAAACATCAAGGACTACTACCATGAGATCATTCCAAGAGGGCCACTAACAAGCTATGAGATTCTTCCATCTATGGTTCTAATAGCCACCCTATTTTTTATTTTCCATTGTCATTCCAACCTATAGTCTCAATGTCATGGTCCTCTATGGAAAATTCTAGACCATTATGCACTTTGCAAAGGTTGATAGGCTCTACTTAGAACTCTTCTACATGTAAACACTATAGGCATGAAAGGGATTTAAATAGTTGGGATCTCTAATGATAACCCTCACTTATCTTGGACAGAAATTAGACTTTTGAAGAATATGTATATAGTTCATACACATGGCCATAAATGCTTGCTTCCATATTTGCACCGAGAGTAGCGAGGTGCTCTATAGCCCAGTATGGGGGAGATGTTGTCACGTAACGTCATGTAACGTAAAGTAACGTTGCATAACCAAAAATAAAAAGTATTAAAAAAAATTCATGCCAGCTCATAAAACAAAAAATAAAAACAAAATTACAATTAATTAAAAAAATCCATGTCAGCTCATAAAATAAAAAAATAAAAACCAACATAAATCCATCTTAAACCCGGATCTACCAAGCACCGAAAGGGATCAAATTTCTTGAGGTAAATTTTTTTGGACGTGTAAAAATTTAAGATAAAAAAAATTACACCTCATGAAATTGGATCCCTCTCAATGCTTGGTAAATCTAGGTTTAAGATGGATCTATGCTGGTCATAACCGTGACTTGCTTCCCTATCTAGCAATTATGTAAATTTTATCTTAGTGTAATCAAGGATGATTGCAACATTGGCAATATCTTTTCCTGAGAAATATAGTCCCTCAATCACCCGCCTAATGAAATATTCCAAGCAAAGATGTCAGTACCTTTCTAGCCCCCTACAAATTTCCCCCTCTTCCCCAGTTTTCCAAATGGAGCGTGTCAGTAACTGCCAGCCAAAATACCGACTCATCACACCAAGAAACTCAATGAAATTGATCCCAAGACCTCTGTGAGCTTTTGCACGAGACCATATACCAATCAAGCTAACCCTTGGGGCTATAGCATTGTCAATATACATGTGAAATCACTTATATGATAATAGCATGTCTAAGGATCACTAGCGGGACGAAAATGGTCACATTGATATTGTGCAGGTAAGACACATTGATTACCACCCAATCTTCTTGCCAAGTGAGAAATGTTTTTTAACAATCAAATCACAAATGAAAAACATAAGGGTTTCTGATAATCAACGTTGTATAGCAGACATGCTTCATAACAAACCAACTTGCATTGCTTTCAAAATCCCATCACGCAAGCAGACACGCTTCATGACAAACTAACTTGCATTGCTTTCAAAATCCCGTCACGCCAAAAATAGCGTTCACCAAATTACATTGCCTTGGGCATCCAATCACATCAAAGGACTAAAAATATAAATCCCTTGCTACAATACAGTACATTTTTAGCATCCAATGCTTCAGGGAAAGAAAAACAGAGACCAATTCCATACCAAATTGCACTACTTCAGATGGCAAAGAGGCTTTGAGATACAAAGTCCCTACAAAAGTGCACTACAGAGAGCATCCGTTGATACTGAAAAGACTCCACAAAGAAAAATTGAAAATATCCTTACCCCGTTATTGAATGCGGCAACGCACAACCCAGTCCCCAGTCCAAGAAGGCATCCAATCAGCAGCAAAGCCCATTCCGGAGGCGCACCTTCGCCGAGCCGATCCTGCGAGACCACCTGAGTGCTCAAAGGAGATCGACCTTCCTTTGGCACAATTCTTCTACTCAACAACCTTCTGATTGATTTCCTCTTGTCGAAATTCCTCACAACATCCTTGCCAATATTGTCAGGGGGGCTGCCCAACAACCTCTGCCCCTCCAAATCTGAATCTGAGGCTGAGGACTGTGACCTGGACTGAATCTCGAGGTCACTGTGATCCCCAGACATCATGAAAAACCCTGATCTGTCCTAAATGGCATTAAATTCTTGCTGCCACTGGATGTAGTTACATATAAATAACCACACTAAATGTCTTCTCAATTCTTATCTGCATAGCCTGGATCATGTCTCCAAGGATTACTCAACCACCTGTCCTAACCCTCGGTTAATCTAGGGTGTCAAGTTTTTGCCGAAATTTGACAAAATCAGATTATACCCACTGGGGAAAAAATAATAATTGTGATGGCAGAAAATCAGGTTCGTCGATACGTCCCTGATCTTTACGATTTAGTGCTTAAGCGAGCCTCGGATCATACCTAATCAGCTGTAAAAGATGTGAAATTGCCACAATGGGGTGCTTAATCAGCCCCCGAAATCACCGGATTTGCGCCTAAAAGAACCTCTGGACGTACGAGAGCGGCTGCTAAACCGATGGAATTGCTACGGGATGCCATGTCTATGTGAGACCGACGCGAACAGACAGCAGGAATTTGTGCATGTTTGAATGAGATCCAAGAAGAACATGCAACCTGAAATGGTCTGCACATTTGTATCGGAACAATCAGAACCAATTTTCATGGAATACATGTATCTAAGTTGACCCTTCGTGGAAATTTTGTGTATATATATTATATTAAATTGAGATTTTTGTGAGATATTTGTGTCCATTTTACTTTGAAAACAAGCATTGCTTAATTCTTTTATCTTTGACTTTAAAAAGTTCCAGTTTCACATCAATTCAAAACTTGGTTGAGTTTGCTTGAGTTTTTTTAAATACTTGAATTACGTTAACTTTTGAGTTTTTAAAAATCTGGAATTGTGTTAAACATCGTTTTACTATGAACAAAATCTCAAGTAGGGTAGACTAAGTTTATGAAGAAAAAAAATTATAAAAAAAAAAAATTTGTTATATGAACATTTTATTTTGTATATATTTAAAAAAAATTAAAGAGATATATGTTTAGTGGAAGTTGTCATTATTATTTTAAATGAGTATAGATTTATTTAACTCTCGTTTTATAAAGCGTGAAGAGGGATCAAATCTGTAAACTTTTTATCACTAAATTACATTATACATCCTTCTCACTACTATGATCTCAACACGCTAAATCGTTTTATAAAGCGTCAAGAGAAACTTTTTACCACTAAATTACATTACACATCCTTCTCACTACTATGATGTCAACACACTAATGCATGCTTTCTTATTGTTACTTTTATTTATTTTTTATATTTTTATGGGATAGATGAACACTTTCTCCCTCCTAGGCTCCATAATATTACAACACAATGATGCATGCATTTTTTATTTATTTATTTATTTTTACCTTTATTTTTTTATGGGACAGACAGACCCTTCCCCCCCATCCGGGTTCCACTATGTTGCAACACATTTTTTTCAAATGGTAGTTCATTGTCAACTGCTACATCCACCAAGAGAAATGTCAACGCCTATTATTCCATAGAATCAAGGTATGGCCAAAATTACATAATCCTTTCAATCATTACATAGTCAATACATAATCCTCGCAATCACTATATAGTCAATACATAGGGGCTCAACAAGAGCATCATGTCACTTACAAGAATTGAACCTAGGTGGGGAGGGTAACAATCATTCCTCCCAATCACCCAAGCTACATCCAATGGACATACTATGCTACAACACATTGTTGCATGCATTTTTTATTTTGTTTTATGGGACAAACGGACACTCCCCCCCACTTGGGCTGTAGAAATGTGCATTCTCGGCGCAATAACCAAGGACCTTACTGAAAAAGGAAAAAAGGTGATTTTTCAAATCTAAAAGTTGGACAATGGAAACCATATGATCTTTCTTCCTCTAAGGATGAAGACGATGAGAGTAAGGGAGATTTTACCACTAAAATATAGAATAAAGATTGATGATATAAAGTAGATAATAGAGAATGTACAACCTTTGAATTTATCTTCTTTATGGGTTATGGTCACTATAGATGAGTTCATCAAGAGGAATGAAGACAACATATGAATCTAAGAGTTCTAATTCAGATAAGGATCAAGTTCCTTTGGTGAATAATGGATCTTTGGGAGTTGACTTATAGATGGTAACTATAGATCCATCACCAAGGAAATGGGCCAAGATTAAAAAATGAAAACTTGTACACCGGTATGGTCTTTAGGTATAAGTATTGTCATCAAATATGTCATATTTAGGAAACTTGTACACCAATATAGACCCATCTAACTCTGGTTTTACAAAGAATCGAGAGGGATCAAATCCGCAATTCTTTCACCACTAAATTATAACAGGCATCTCTCTCACCACTATGCTACAGCACACTCATCCATGCATTCTTTTTTTCTATTTTTTTAATATTTTTATGGGACAACGGACACCCCCCCTCCAACATGGGCTCCATTATGCTACACCACATGGTATGCATTCTTATTTTTGTTTATTATTATTATTATTATTATGGGACATACGAACACTTCCCCCTCACCTAGGCTCCACTATGTTATAGCGTATTGATGCATGCATTCTTATTTCTTATTTTTTGCTTTTATGGGACAAACGGACACTTCCACCCCCACTCGGGCTATAGAAATGTGCCTTCTCGAAGCAACAAGTTAAATAATACATGTCATAAATTATGACATTATATCCCATCTTTTGTTTGGATGTTATATATCAGGATAAGTCAATAAGTGGGCAAATTCATTCTATTTCTTGTGGAATTTCTCCCCGAAATCTAGTCGGGATTTTTCCAAAGGTCGTAGTTCCACCAGTTTGCTAAAAGTCATAGTTCCATCTAATTGATGGGAGCTTTGACCATGGAACTTTACCCTAAGGGTTTTGGCCTATTTTAAGATGACATGGACCCCAATTTGAAAAACAATTGAAACTTTGCCTTGCCAAGATTATAAAATAAATAAAAGAAGAGCAAAATAAAAAAATTGAAACGAAACAAAAAACAAGATGGACTCATTGGAATAAGATTTAATATATCAAAGACACAAATAAGAGGTGAGGGTCAAGTGCAACTCTTGTGTGTTTTTTATAAAAGAGTAGTATATTGTCGGTAGCTTAGCCAACCATGAGTGCTTGTATTAAATGGTTTACCCGTTAGGAACCATTTTGCCATCACAAGCAAGCCACCTATAGAGTTTAACGTTCCCATGGGATATCAAAGGGTCTTAGGAGCATATCATTAGCTCTATAAGGATAATTAGATAATTTTAGCATAACAAATTAGTCAAACAAATATTTAATTTCATTTTTCATGATTTAATTTCGACAAAATCCCTTTAATTACCAATAAATTCAATAACTATCCCAACAAATGATCCAAGGGTTGGGAAAGTTTCTTAACGTCATCTAACATCATAAAACCTTCAATCCAAGCCATGTTAGAGATGATAACCACTTCTAAAGGCTAACTATTCTTATTCACAGTTAACTAGTAATTAAGGTGTTAATTACGACACTTAACGACATTTAGTGCGCAAATGACGACATTTATCGTAAATCCAATTGTTTAACAACTAATCATTGATTATCAATCCCAATGAATTAATAGCATCTAATTACATGTAAATAAGGCACAATTACCAAAATTACAATAATTAATCATGGTAATCACGAAAGAGAGTCGACAAGACTAGTTAACTAGTTTTCCAATACAAGGAGTTAGTCTTGTACAAAATCAACTTGTAAACATGTCACTAAAACCAAAAGAAATCCTACAACCATTAACAACATATTTAAGCGTGCACCTACAACCAATTAAAGGTTTATTTGCAAATCATTCCAATTGCACATAAGGTGATATTTTCCATCAATTCCAATGAAACTAGTTAACATTCACCGCAAGGAATTAAGTCTAGATAACTGAACCAAAATGCAATGCATCCATATGTAAATGTCACACTTGATAAGTAGCCACCTACAACACAATAACATGTTAGAACATAGCACATGGGTGTAGCATTTTGTTTTTACGAAAACTTAGATTTCAACCACAACTAGTTATCAATTTTGACCGCAATGTACCTAGTTTCCAATTTAATTTTCCAAATGCCAAATAAAGAGAAATATATTACTATTGTAGCTCATGGATATCGTAGAAGGGGTCACCTACAATCATATGGTTGTAGCTTTACACCCATATACAGTCCATTAAATAACTCACAAAACTAGCTGATTCTTCTCGTCTAAATTGACTAGTATTATAGGAATCCCTAGAATAATTAAATCCACAACTCACATAATCATTCAAATGTCATTCCAAATATAAATAACATGTTTTATCAGTCATAACAGAGGTATATTTCATTAGAACATTTTTTCAAAAACTTCATATGTATAGTCACATGTAATATCCCCATTTTAACCCTTATAATGTATTGGCCTTATATGTAAATGTTGTGTATATGCGATGTATGATTCCTAGCGTGGAGCTCAAGGCTAAGGCCCCACTAGCGAATGCTTGGCTTTTAAAAAATGCATGTATTTATATTTTGTTAGGCATGTGCTAATAAGCCATGGAAAATTGTATATGCATGTAAGTATTTGAATACAAATAAAAATACCAAGAGTTGGTTATGGAAGCAACTAAAATGAGGGGGCATGTGTATCCACCGAGGAGAGGTGAGGGGTTGTGGGATTATACCCATTGTTTTGAAATGCCATCTTGAGAACCCATCTTGACTCCCTTGCTGATATTTAATTTTGTTGTAAGAAGGTAGTTGAGAAATCAGCTCATGGATTTAATGGAGAATGGGCAAACCCATAAATTCATATGGCTAAGTATGGGCTCAGTTTACTTAAACTGAATTCAATTTATCTCATGGAAATTCATTCTCCATCATTCCCATTCCATTTTGGAACCATCAAACATCAATTGGCAATGCATTTAGCATTCCCAACAATGGAAATTGCAAAAATCGCAATAAGGAAAGAAGTTATGTTTTAGAGTGTCAAAAACGCCCAGAATTTTATGTGAGCAATGAAATCTAGTAGAGGATCCATAGACATAAACCATGGGGCGAATTTGAGAGTGTTAGAGGGTCGAAAATCCATAGTTTGGCCCATATTTAGAGGCCTTGAAATTGAATTTCATGATTGACAGTCACGTAGCCAGGATCGGGAAATCCAAGAGTGGATTGAATTGGAGGAGAGAGATCGAAGCTCGAAAGTGATTGATAAACCCAATGAAGGAAAGAATCTCTAAATATTTAGCAGCTTGGACCTTTCTAAGCCCACCTTGAAGAGCACTGGATGGAAGGGACGCTTGAAGGACTGTGTAACAGAGAAGGGGACCTTCCTTGTGTTGGGTGTGGTAGGTAATGTGGGTGCCAAGTCTAGATGAGATCAATTTAGATGATTGTAGCTATGTGGTTGAGCTCAATGGCTTATCATTATCTTTCCTTGTCTCCCTACATACTTGAAAAACCTAGCTACTCAATGGCTTAGCATGAGTGATTGTGTCTATGGTTATGAGTGATTCTGAGTAGTTCCTCCTTTGTGGATACACAACCCATCTCAAGGGTGGTCTCCCATCTGAAAAAATATATGCTAGACAGAGACCTATAGTTGTGTGGAATTTTTCTCTTCCATAGTCAGTTGCTTGTATAGCTTCAATTAAAAGATAAGTGTTTACTGATGTCTATGACTATGCCTAATTTATGTGTTATGAATGATTGTTCATTGTGTTAAATTGAATGAGTTGAACTAGCATAAATTGTTCAATTAGATTCCTATGAATAGCAAGAAAATGAATTTTATTGTTATGCATGATTATTTTGTTGTTATGCATATGATGAACATGATGGTACTTGCATGATATGTGTGCATTAATATAGTTTAATTCCACTGTGTATGTTTATCACACATTGCACACACATTTAAGAGTTCATGGAATTCGTAATTTGGCCTATGGGGTGGAATTTAGCACTCTAGATATTGTTCATGTTCCCTCTTTGGTCTGATTGATGGGAAGGGATGTGATAGAGTGGTATCATAGCAAATTGTTGTAGCACTGGGGATGTTTGAGCCAGAATCCATATTCTCAGGTAGAATACCCAAGTTTCACAAGAAGTGTTGATAACGATTTTGTTAAAATTCATGTGTTTAAGTTACATATAGAATTGAGCAGTCGAGAAAATGAAAATCATTAATAGACAGATATGGTTTAGAATGCAACCTCAACTTGCACACGGGATAATGGTGGTTGGGCAGAATTTTTTTTGTTCACGTGTTAAATTTTAATTCTCAACAACTCCAATAACAACCTCTCCAAAATGAATCTCTTAGTGAGCCGCTACCACCTTTGAAATGGAAATTTTGAAAAAATCTAAGGTGGATCCAACCTATGCCATGTAGGCGAAAGGGGTGTGACGGGGGATGACGACGCCAGAATGATGTGCGGTTGGCCAAAGCCCAGAACCTGCAGGTGTTGTGCAGAAGAGTTCGTGGGGATATTGTGAAGAAAAATTCCATGAGTATCCACATAGAAAGTTCTGCATGCACGTTGGAGAAAAGGTTTGTGGGCGCATCGATGTAAAGGTTCGCAAGGGAAAGTCTACGAGCCCGATGGAGTTTTTCTGTGGGGTGCAGCCAAGAAGAGTGCTCCATGGGGGTCGCGAGTGCAACTGTTTGTTTGTGGGCATGGTTGTTTGCTCGTGGGCATGGCAATTTGTTCACGGGATGTAGTATGGAAGAGTGATCCATGAGGGCTGTGAAGCAAAGTCTGTGGGCGCAATGGTGTAAGGGTCCACCGAGGTTATTGGCATCAGAAGGATTGCTAATATTTTTGTTAGATAGTGTCGACTTCTAACTTTTGACATCGGGATCGACAAAGTCGAGGTAGGTTTATTTGGAAGTCATTTTTCACTTCCAACTCTCGACGTACAGAAGATAGTAGTAGAAGTCTTGAAGTTGGATATGACATTTTATGGATCAATTGTGTGTTCTGATTTTCGATTGGAAAGGTCGGCACGTTGAGATCCCCCCCCAAAAAAGTATAAAGCCCATAAATTGTTTTTACCATAACATGAGAAACTTAAATTAGAATTGAATGAGACTTGAGGCATTCAGACGCCATTAAAAATGACACAATAGCACTAGTGAGAGGCTTGAGCCCATCTTGCTCTGATTTGACTAAAAATTCGAATTAGTGATTTTTACAAATCAGTGTCCCGGGGCCCAATGGGAACTTGGTTTGGGACGAAATTGTTATGGCGTGGTCATGGACCTGGAATGCAACTAAATCTGGGATCTTGGAGCCAAATTCCAAAATATGTGGAACCAAGTTGTGACAGAAGGCCAAAAAGCATTATTCTAGAGCACGTTTGGGGATTTTGAAAAGCTTAAAGGAGGTAAAAGTGACCTTAGATGTCGAAAGCAGAAAAAACTAATGAGCTCAACATTTTACCTTCTCATTAAGATGGACATTTTCCATTAGACAGTTTTTCCATAAATTCTTGGTTTGGGAGATAGCAAATTTTGGTGAAAATTTTAAATTTGGGAAAAAGTTAAAAAGTTAAAAGAAGTCAAACCCAAAATTTTATAGAAGTTGAATGGAGCATCAGATCAGAGATATGAAAGATGTTGATTGATCCTTGTTATATAACTTTGTTCGATAGAAAATATTTCCCATTTGTCTCTAGATTTACTTCTATAAGCAGTCAAAGTTGGCCTCTGAGGCTAATTGCACCTGTGGAAAAAGTGCAGGAATAGGCAAAACTAGCATTTTTTGGAGAGTGTAACTTTCAAGTCCTATGTCAGAATGAAGAATGGAGATAGGCGTTGGAAATATTATCTAGAGAGGAACAGTGGCGCACAATTAGAACCTGAATCAGGAATTCATGCGTCTTAGGGATCAAAACAGAAAAGTTCCTATCACCTTAATTTGACAAAACAAATTGTCGATAGAGATCATTTCCATAACTGCATAGATGGAACAAAAGACAATAAAACATAAGAACCTGTGAATTTATCCATGAGACTAATTCTATTGAAATAAGAATTGTTTTTGTCATTGAATATATTAATAATATGTAGTAAAAATCTCTATGATGCATAGTGTTTGTAGTTGATAAGCTTTGAACAGTTGTGGAAGAGGGAAGCAAGCAGAGCGAAAGAGTCTTCAAAAAGAAAATGGTAACCATGAATGATGCGTAAGACCCATATGAACATGATGAAGACGTCTTCAGCAAAAATATGCAGCAGGAGGATGTTGAGATTGGATCAAATGGGAGAAGAGAGTAAATCACTCCTCAACATTTGGTTGAAACCATGATAAGTTTCAATGAGATATTGATTAAGGCTCATGAAGAGCATAACTAGATTAATGTTTCCATCCTTAAAAGCCTCACTGATATTCAACAAAGAGTTAATCTTGGATCCAATCCAAGCAATATTAGTCAAGAAAGAAGAAGTACATAGAGTTTCTCTAGAAGTCGCACTAGAAAGAGGACTCTAAATCCAAGAAATGGTTCTCTGAGGAGAGAACATAATGTTTCTTTGTCAAGATCTTCTTCTAGAAGGTCATGTGATTCCCAAGTTTCTCAAAGCATCCCAAAGCATTCTCTTAACATATTGGGAAGAAAAAGGCATTTTAAAAGGACTCCACGAGGAGAATTTAGAAAGGAAAGGCCTCCCACATTTGATGGAGAGAGTTAGACAAGTCAAGAAGCGGAAGCATGGCTTATTGGAATGAAGAAATATGTTTTAATTCATGATTACTAAGGAAATGAAAATGCCAGAATTGCCATTTACAATCTAAATGGCAGAGCTTCAATTTGGTGGGAGCAACCCATGTAAGTAAATGGAATCAAAGAAACATACATATCTGCTCGGTATTATAATAACAAGAGGAAAGAGTTCAATGAACTAAAATTGGGACAGAAGTCCATGGAAGAACATGTCCACAATTTTTTGGAATTATTGAGGTATGTATATTCCATCAAGGATGAGAGGGTGAAAATCCAATGCTTCCTTGGAATTCTGCCTCAAAATTTCAGAGATAGGATCGAGTTTGTTAACCCACCAAATCTTGATGAAGCGATTGGAATAGCAATGCATTACTGTGAGCAAAGCAAAGGAAAGTAAAAAATTCATCCAACATGGTGGGGAAAGCAAAAAGGAAGGTTTGACCAAAGGAGGAGTGAATTTAAGCCTCCATTTTAAAATTAGCCAAGGACTTTCCAAAAAGACTAGCAAGCACGAAGTGGAGTTAAGCCAACAATAGAAGTAGAGAAAGGGCCAAAAGGACCACTTCAGTGTTGGGGATGTGGAGAAAACCACATGCTTAAAGATTGTCCACATTGTAAAGAGAACCCTCGAGTCTTGCATAATGTAGAAGCAACAGTCACAGTGAAAGATATGGATAGTGCAACTCCCATAATTTATGCAACACTGGATAACCATCAAGCAGACCTTAAATCAATAGTAGTGGAAGTTGGAGGTAAAACTGATAAGAAAACTATTTCTATTTTGATTGATCCACGATCTACTCATAGTTACGTTTCTCCAAAAGTGGTTGAAAAATGTTTTCTTAGAAAGGCAAAGCATAATAAGTCATGGTTTGTTCAATTGGCAATAGGGACAAAAAGAAAAGTGAGTGAAGTAGTGATGGAATGCCCCATGGAGTTGAATGGAATTCTCACAAAAGCAAATTTAAATGTCCTACCATTAGGATCCTATGATGCTCTTGTTGGCATGGACTAGTTGGAAAAACATAGAGCCAAGGTAGATTGTTATGTAAAAACCTCTTAAATGAATTGATGAAGAAGGAAGGTCGATGTTGGTAAGAGAAATTCCCAAGCAAGTCTCAGTAAGGTAGATTTCAGCCTTAAAGTTAAGAAAGTTTGACAAGAAAGGTTGCCAACTATATGCATCTCATATATTGGATTCTATAGAGGACAAAGGACCAAAGATAGAGGATTACCAGTTCTTACAAGAATTTGAGGATGTGTTTCCAGATGAAGTGCCAATACTACCACCAAAAAGAGACATTTATTTTACAATCGATCTTGTCTCAGGGGCGACACTAGTTTCCAAAGCTCCTTCTAGAATGAGCATGCCAGAATTGGTAGAGTTAAAGATGCAACTACATGAATTAATGGACAAAAATATATATAAGACCAAGTGTATCTCCTTGGGGAGCATTGATGTTATTTTTCAAGAAGAAGGATAGTATTTTAAGGTTGTGTATCGATTACAGGCAACTAAATAAAGTGACAGTCAAGAATAAGTACCCATTGCCAAAAATTGATGATCTGTTCGATCAAATGAAGGAAACCAAAGTGTTTTCAAAAATTGACTTGAGGTTTGGTTATAATCAAGTGAGGATAAAGGAATAATACATTCACAAGATAGATTTCCGAGCAAGGTATGGTCATTATGAGTTCATGGTGGTGCCATTTGGTCTTACCAATGCACTTGCCACATTCATGTGCCTCATGAATAGTGTTTTAGCAAGTATTTGGACAAGTTTGTGTTAGTGTTATTGGATGACATTCTTGTTTATTGAAGGAGTGAAGAAGAGCATGAGAAACATTTAAGAATGGCGTTGAACGTTATTAGAGAGTACCAATTGTATGCAAAGCTAGACAAGTGTGAGTTTTAGAAAAGAGGGGTACAATGTTTGGGTCATGTCATCTCATAAGAAGGAATTGCAATGGGTCAAGAACAAATTGAAGCCATAATAGATTGGCCTAATCCAAAGAATGTTACCGACGTTAGATTTTTTATGGGTCTTGCAGGATACTATAGAAGGTTCATTGAAGTATTCTCCAAGATCGCTCATCCAATTAGATCGTTGCAAATGAAGAATGCAAGTTTTTATAGTCTGAAAAATGTGAAGAAATATTTCAGCAGTTGAAGAAGTTACTTGCCAGTGCTCTTGTTTTGAAGATTGCATATTCTAAGAAGGAGTTTGCAGTGTACACAAATGCTTGCATTGAAGGATTAGGTGGAGTGCTTATGCAAGAGGGCTTTGCGATTTTCTATGAGTCAAGAAAATTAAAGAACATGAAAATGATTATGCAACTCGTGATTTAGAATTAGCATCCATAGTAAATGCTCTCAAGACGTGGAGACATTATTTGTTGGAAATAATATTCAAGCTTAGGACATACCACACGAGCTTAAAGTATTTCTTTGACTATCCAAGCTTCAATGTTAGGCAAGCTAGATGGCTGGAATTTCTATGTGAATTTAATTTTGAAATTAAGTATGTGAAAGGAAAATGGAATAAGATTACAGACGCCCTTAGCAAAAAAAATTGTGTAGCAACATTAAGTATATACAAACCAGATTTGAGAACAAGAGTTCTTGAATCCCAAAAAAATGATGAAACTTACCTTCAAGTTAAAGAAAAAATGCAGCAGGGAAAAGTAAATGAAAAGTGTGAAGGATACCAATTCGGCGAAGATGATATTCATGTTTATAAAGACAAATTATATATTATGAATTGTGCAGATTTGAAGAAGGTAGTAATGGATGAAATTCATCAAATGCCATAATTTGGATGTCCAAGATATAAAAAGACAATAACAAGAGTAAGAAAGCAATACTTTTGGCATGGAATGAAGAAGGACATAGCATAATACATTGCTCGGTAGAAAAAATGCCAACAAGTAAAGGTCTGCATAAACACCCAACAGGGCTATTGTACCCTTTTCCCATTCCAGAATGGAAGTGGGAAATAATTTCTATAGACTTTATAATGGGTTTTCCAATGACAGTGAAGAAGCATAATTCAATTATGGTTGTGGTTGAATAACTTTTAAAGGTAGCTCATTTTATTCCACTCATAAGGCATGTGACATAACGAATATTTTCATGAATGAAGTATTCAGATTGCATGGATTTCCCAAGGCCATAGTTTCAGATCGAGATGAAAAATTAACATCTAAATTTTGGAAAGGGTTATTTCAGGAGTTGGGAAATTAGTTGAATTTTAGTACATCATATCATCCTTAAATAGATGGTCAAGCTGAGAGGGTGAATAAAGTTCTTGAAGACATATTGAGAATGTATGTGATGGATAAACCATCCAAGTGGGAGGATTACCTACACTTGGAAAAATTTGCATACAATAATGGACATCAAGCATCATTGCAAATGAGTCCATTTGAAGCATTAAATGGAAAGGGATGTAGAACTCCAGTAAATTTGGATAGTTCAGTGAACAAGGTAGTGCCTGGGCCATAAATACTCAAGGAAATGGAATAAGAAATTGTTAATACCAGGCATAGTTTAAAGGATTCCTAGGACAGGCAGAAGAGCTATGCATATTTGAAAAGAGTATACAAGGAATTTTAAATAGGGTATCATGTTTATTTAAGAGTAAAGCCAAGGAAAAGTTCCCTAAAGTTGGAAAGTATTGCCAATCTGGCACCAAGATATTGTGGCCCATTCAAAATCCTTGATAAGATACGACCAATTGCTTATAGGATTGCATTTCCTGCTAACATGAGAGTTCGTAATTGTTTTCCATGTTTGTTTGCTTAAGAAGTACATACATGATCCTAATCACATAATTGATTGGAATGCGATACAGGTTGAACCCAAGGGAGAGTTCTAAGTGGAACCTATGCACATCCTCAATAAGAAGGTGACAATTCTCCATAACCAAGCCATCAGATAGGTAAAGGTACAATGGAAGTACCTTGGTCCCGACGAGGCTACATGGGAATTGGAGGATGCCATGAAATAGGCATACCCATTTTTGTTCCAATTTTGAGAATACCGAGGACTGTGTTATTCTAAGGGGTAGGGGTATGTAATACACCCATGTTGACCCTTAGAATGTATTGGCCTTATATGTAAATGTTGTGTATAAGGGATGTATGATTTCTAACATGTATATCAAGGCCAAGGCCCCGCTAGTGAATGCTCATATTTTTAAAAAGGCATGTATTTATAGTTTGTTAGCCATGGAAATTTGTATATGCATGTAAGTATTTTTAATACAAATAGAAATACCAAGAGCTCGCCATGGAAGTAACTAAAACAAGAAGGCCATGTGTATCCACTAGGAAGAGGTGAGGGGTTGTGGGATTGAACCCGTTGTTTCCAAATGTCATCTTGAGAACCCATCTTGACTCCCTTGCTGATATTTGATTATATTATAAGAAGGTAGTTGAGAAATCGACTCGTGAATTTAATGGAGAATAATTAAACCCATAAATTCATATGGTCGAGTATGAGATCAGTTTACATGAAACATAAGTCAATTTCTCTCATGGGAATTCATTCTCCATCATTCTCATTCCATCGTGGAACCACTAGACATCATTCTCAACATGTTTGGCATTCCTAGCAGCGGAAATTGGAGAAATAGAAATCAAGAAAGAAGTTGTGTTTTAGAGTGTAAAAAATGCCCATAATTTGATGTGAGTGGCAAAATCCAGTAGGGAATCCATAGATATAAACCATGGGGCAAATTTGAGAGTTTTAGAGGGCCGAAAATCCATAGGAACACCCAAATTTAGAGGCATGAAAGTTGAATTTTGTGATTGACAGTCACATTTCCAAACTCAAGAAATCCAAAAGTGGATTGAATTAGAGGAGAGAGATCGTAGGTTAGAAGTGCTTGATAAATCTAGTGAAGGCAAGAATCTCTGAAGATTTAGCAACTTGTACCTTTATATGCCCACCCTGAAGAGCACTGGAGGGAAGGGATGCTTGAGGGACTGTGTAGCTGAGAAGGGGACCTTCCTTGTGTTGGCTGTGGTAGGTAATGTGGGTGCCAAGTATGGATGAGATCAATTGATATGCATGTAGCTCTGTGGTTGAGCTCACTGGCTTAGCTTTCTCCTTCCCTTTCTCCCTACATGCTTAACAAACCCAGTTGTGTGCTAGCTTAGCATGAACGATTGTGTCTATGGCTATGAGTGAGCCTAAGTAGTTCCTCCTTGGTGTCACGTCCCCAACCCTCCGACCGATGAAGGGGACGCGACTGAACATGCTAACTACGCACCTGAGCAACTAAGCCCCATGAACATAAGGTATATAATGCAGTAAAATAAAAACATACATAGATGCAACATATCATTCAATAAACATCAGAAGAAAAACATGATATTCACATTCAAGCATTTCACATGTTCATAGTAATTTAATTGCAGAGATAAGATAAACAAGAGATACTTATCTTTAACAGAAGCTTGTCCCGCAACCAGCTACATCGTTGCAACGTTCCACCCAACCATAGGCCAGTGTGCTCATCAATCACTCAGCAACATTGCCACCCCCGAGCTGGGCATGATTCTATAAGGAATAAGGGGAACACTAGCAAGCTCACACGTAGCCCAGGGTACACAAAACTCAGCCAAGCCAACAAAGTTGGGTTTATTAGGCTGACAGGGAGCTGGAAAGGTTGGCTGCTAAGCTAGTGAGCTCAATCCAAGAGCTATGGACACCTCCACTAGAACTAGCCTGACTTCTAAAAAATCCACACACACCCAACATAAGGAAGCATACCCTTCTCTTCTACACAGTCCCTTGGAATATGCCTTCTCTTCCAGTGCATTTCAGGGGGTGTAAGAAGAAATCCAACCCTCTAGCTCTGTCTGTGAGGCTCCTGCACACACGAGGTTTGTCAAGCAAGCTCAGATCCCATTTCCACACCCAAAGACGGTTCAAAGGCCAACAAATAGTGTGCACACAGCAACAACAGTTTTGGAATGAAGGGGGAAAACACCATGGAGACCAAAATTGGGTATGGCAACTGGATAAAAACAACTCAGACTGAGCAACTCAAATTCCAGAGTCGTTTATGGCCCTAATGTGGCCAAAACGACTTCAACACCACCCAAAATTTGCGGCTCTGTTCTCCCACTCGTTGGGCAACACTAAACAACGAAATTCCCCATCGTGGGCATGTGTAGACGACACCAAAACGCCCAGTAGAGATCCCGACCACTAGAAGCTAACAAAAACACTTCAAAGCCATGGTAAAAACACATGAAACTGCAAAATCATGAGTGGAAAATACACTGGCAGCTCCAAAAACGTGAGGAAACCCAACCCAATCCCTGGCATTACAAAAATGACCTCCCATACATGCGAAAATGAAGCCAACAACAAAAAACGTGGAATGAAAACACACATAGGAAATTCTGGAGGCCTGAGAGAGCTCACGTGAAGGAAAAATGGCGAGGAAAACCAAAAACATCCAAGCATGGTAGAATGGCCTACGTTTTTGGGTTTTTGCTTGCCCAAGGAGTCAAAACGCGTTTCCCCAAAAATTGATGGCTTCTCTAATTCGAATTTGGGTTGTCCTACCTTGCCCATCCCATGCAATAACCAACCCAACCAATTTCTAGGAGTAATAATTGATTGGGTGAATGAGACAGGAAAGGTAGTTGACAGTTTGATGGGTTCTCCCTCTAACATTTGGCTTTTCCCCATAGGCCCAAAGGTTTGGATACTCCCCCCACCTTATCCTTAGGAAATCATGCCCCTTCTCATTATTGTTGCATTGACATATTTGGTTGTGGGTATTTTTAATTAAAATGCATATTTACACAATGTCCAATTTATAATGTGTCTGGCTAGCACAAAATACCATCGGCATCGATTTTAATCGTTGAACATATAACGTTAAATCGATGGTGCAAATTTTTCCTATAGCACCACACCATGATTAATTACAGTATATACATCATATACATTTAATGCAAACAGTGTCAAAACCGGGGTGTTACATTCCCCTCCCCCTTCAATAGCGTTGTCCCCAGTGCTTTACAAAATTGAACAAAAATGCTACACTGGCATCGCCTCAGTGCTCCACAGAGTTGAACAAAAATGGATGTGCCAATCACATGGCATCCTCCATCTCCCACGTTGCCTCTTCAGGACCGTAGTGCTCCCATTGCACCTTTACCTGCCCTATGGCTCGGTTCCGGAGCATTGTGAATTTCCTATCGGGGATGCGCATTGGATCGATTTGGAACTCTCCCTTAGGTTCCACTTGAATCACATCCAAATTTATCACATGGTTAAGATCATGTACATATTTCTTAAGCAAATAAACATGAAAAACATTATGACCTCTAGTGATAGCAGGCAATAAAAGTCTATATGCAACTGACCCTATTCTTTCAAGCACTTCAAACAACCCACAATATCTAGGTGATAGCTTGGCACAACTTCCAAGGTTCAAGGAACTCTTCTTTGCCCTCACTATGAGGTAAACATGATCCCCAACGCTGAACTCTTTGTTCACCCTATGCTTATCCGCATAGCTTTTATGTCTATCTTGAGATGCTTTCAGATTCTGCCTGATCTTTACAACCTCTTGCTCCATTTCCTTGAGCAATTCTGGCCCAAGCACAACCCTGTTCACTGGATTATCCCATGTCACCGGTGTCCTACACCTTCTGCCATACAAAGCTTCATATGGACTCATCCCCAATGATGCTTATTGTCCATTGTTATATGCAAACTCTACCAAGTGTAAGTAATCTTCCCACTTGGTTGGTTTGTCCATCACATACATGCGAAGCATGTCTTCAAGCACTTGATTTAGTCTCTCTGTCTGCCCATCAGTCTGGAGATGGTAGGCAGTGCTGAAGTTCAACTTTGTACCCAAATCTACAAATAACCCCTTCCAAAAATTGGAAGTGAACTTGACATCTCTGTCAAAGACTATTGCCTTAGGCAATCCATGTAATTTGAAAATATCCTTCATGAAGATTTTTTCAATGTCATCAGTCTTATGCGTAGAGTTAACCAGTACAAAATATGTTGCCTTTGTCAACTTGTCCACCACAACCATGATGGAATCATGTTGTCTCCAAGTCATTGGCAATCCCGTAATAAAATCCATGGAAATAACTTCCCATTNCTAGGTGTTGATGTTCAACCTTCACCCGCTGACATTTCATGCACCTTGAAATATATTCGGCGATGTCCTTTGTCATTCCTAGCCAAAAATACTGCTTTCTGGCTGTAGTAATCGTCTTCTGATACCCTAGGTGACTAGAATATGGAGCTTGGTGGATCTCATCCATAACCATTCTCCTCAGGTCTGCTATATTTGGAATATAGACTCTATTCTTATAAGTAAGAAGTCCACCTTCTTCCAATTGATATCCCTCATACCTTTTTCTCAATAATTTGTTGCTGCAATTTGTCTTTTACCTGCTCATGCAATTCATCTCCGATACTATGATTGACAATCTGCTGTCTCAAATTTGATTGGCAAATACTAAGAGATGCCACATGCATTTCCTGCACCTTCCTACTGAGTGCATTGACTACCTTATTCTCTTTTCCTTTTAATGTTCTTGATTTCAAAATCAAACTCACATAAAATCTCTAGCCATCTAGCTTGCCTAGAATTTAATGTTGGCTAATGAAACGAGTACTTCAGACCACAATGGTCTATCCTTAGCTCAAATCTTCTGCCCATCAAGTAATGCCTCCACATCTTGAGATCATGTACTATGGCTGCAAGCTCTAGATCATGAGTGGCATAGTTCTTCTCATGCTCCTGCATAAGAACTCCTCCAAGCCCTTGACCACATGCGTCAGTACACACCACAAAATCTTTTTCTGGATTTACAATCTTCAAGACTGGTGCACTTGTGAGAAGATTCTTCAACTACTGGAAGCTTTCTTCACACCTCGATGTCCATTCGAACTTTATTCCCTTCTTTTGCAGAGAAGTGACTAGATGTGCAACCTTGGAGAATCCTTCAATGAATCTCTTGTAGTATCTTGCAAGTCCCATAAAAGATCTTACATCTATCACATTTCTTGGGGTAGGCCAATTCATAATGGCCTCAATCTTTTCAGGGTCTATAGATATGCCCTCATCTGAGATAATGTGACCCAAATAATGAATCCTATCTCTATAGAAGTCACACTTTCTCAACTTTGCATACAACTGATGATCCCTGAGCAATTGTAATGTCAATTTCAAATGTTCCTCGTGCTATTCCTCATTCTTAGAATAAATAAGGATGTCATCAAGGAATACAAGAACAAACTTGTCCAAATACCTGTTGAAGACACTATTCATACGACACATAAATGTAGCTAGTGCATTTGTGAGACCAAATGGTACCACTACAAACTCATAATGCCCATACCTTGTCCTGAAGGTTGTCTTATGAATGTCTTCATCCTTGGTTCTTACCTGATGGTAACCAGACCTCAAGTCAATCTTTGAAAATACCTTTTCTCCCCTCATTTGATCAAATAGGTCATCAATCCTAGGCAAAGGGTATTTATTCTTCACTATGACCTTCTTCAGTTGTCTATAATCAATACACAACCTGAGTGTCTTTCTTCTTCACAAACAGAACTGGTGCTCCCCAAGGAGACACACTCAGCCTGATATACTTCTTCTCCAACAACTCTTGTAGTTGCATCTTCAACTCTAGAATTTCTGGTGTACTCATCCTATAGAGTGTCTTGGAAACTGGTGTTTCTCCTCGCACAAGTTCAATTGTGAAATCAATGTCCCTCTTTGTAAGAATCCCTGGAATCTCATCAGGAAACACATCCCTAAATTTCTGCAACACATGAAAGTCCTCCAACCTAGGAGTTTCATCCTCTGTTGCCTCCAAAACATGGGCTGCATATAACTGGCAACCTTTCCTACATAACTTCTTCAGCTACATTGTTGAAATCTGCCTAACAAAAATCACCTTTGGAATGCCTTTCACAATCCTTGAGTTTCCCTCTTCATCCAAGCACTCAAAGGTCTTATTATAATAGTCAAGTTTTACCCTATGAGCTTCTAACCAATCCATTCCAATGAGAACATCATAGAAACCAAGTGGTAGAACATTTAGATCTACACAAGTGACCAATCCACTCATAACCAATGGACATTTCTCTACCACTTCACTAACCTTCCTCTTAGTTTCAGTGGCTAGCTGAACTAACCAAGATTTCCTATGCTTTAATTTCTTAAAAGCACAAATCTCCATTACTCTAGGAGTAATGTAACTGTGAGTAGAACCAGGGTCAATCAAAATAGAAACAGATTGCTCAACAATCTTACCTACAACTTCAACCACAGTTGATTGGTGATCTGCCTGGCGGTCCTCCAGTGCTGCATAAATCCTAGGGACGACTCTTGCTACTTGACCCACTGTTTCTACCTCCTTAATGTTGTAAGTTGGCCTTGCATTCTCATTCTCAAGTGGACAATTCCTGCGCATGTGGGGTCCTCCACATTTCCAACATTGGAGTGGTTTTCTGTTCTACGGTGGCTCTTTAGGCTTTTCTCCCATCACTTTGGCTAGCTGATTCTCAGCTTGTGATGGTTTCTTATGCTGATTCCTGAAGTTTGAAGGTTTGAAACCTTTCTTCCTTTGATCAGACTTCTCATTCCTTTTGTCCTTCCATGTCTTTTGGTAATCAGGTTTTCCTTTGCTTTGCTCATAGCAATACTTAGCTTTTCGAATTGCTTCTTCGAGAGTTCTAGGTTCATAGAACTCAATTCTAGCTTTGTAAGACTGAGGCAATCTGCTCAGGAAACGCTTGATCTTCACTTTTTCATCTTTGATGTACCTAACATACCTCAATAGTTCCAAGAACTTATTTGCATATTCTTCCATGGTCAACTGTCCCAATCTTAGCTCATGAAACTCTTTAATATTGTCATCATAATACATGTCACAGAGGTATTTCTTCTTGAAATACTTTTTGAACTGTTTCCACTTAAGTCTCCTTTCACTGATCCTCTTTACTTGCTTGAAGTGCTCACACCAAATGCATGCCCTTCCATTCAGATTGAATATGGAAACCCTTGCCTTCATGTTTCTCGAATAATCCTGAACTTGGAAATACTTATTTATCCCAAGAATCCAAGCTTCAGCCTCTTGTCCAGTCTTTACCTCACCATCAAACGTAGGAGGTTTAGCCTTCTTGAATTCATCTCGAGAACGATCCTTGCGGTGCCTCTCCCTCTTTCTCTTGTGAGAAGAAGAGCTTAAATCCCCACTAGATTCTTATGAGTCAGATGATCTACTAGAAGTCTTTCTTCTTCTTCTTCTTCTGGTACTGCTCTTACTACCCTCTAGTTTTACTGTACCTTGTCCATAGTCTATCTTTCTTTGCAAGTCTGTCAAACTCCGCAACATAGCAGCATTCAACTGATCCTTCTCTTCCTGGGCTTTAATCAAGCTTCTCATGGCGGCTGCAATATCTGGCGGTGTCTCTTGGAATCTCCTTCCATTAGACTCTATGTCATCATTTCCAAATCAGACATTTTCCCCCATGGCATCTCACGCACTCTTGTAGGAGTCCCAAGCATCATATTCATCATGGGTTCTCATGGCTGAACCACAACTTACTTTACCGAACCGCACTACTTGGAATACTGCCCTTGAAGGTGACTATGATTCTGCAAAATGTGTTAGTAACACAACTGTTAGCTACATAACATTTATACAAATCATAATTACTTACCTTCTCTTGGAAAAATCATACAATGACAACTTTGCCCAAAACACATAATTTTCTTTCTCAAAGAACGACTATCTCAGGGGGACAACGGGGGTCAAGGGGGCTCCCTAAAATCCCACTGAAAAACCCTATGGAATTTCTATGTTTCGGCAAAATTTTCAAAATTTTCACACGCTGCATCGGAAATATTTTTGACTTTCACCAGCTATAGCAGCTCAATCCTCATTTTTCATTTGTTGTAGCGGCTCCATATTCATTTCTCACTCGTCGACTTCTTCTTCCTTTTCCGCCAGCCGCCGTTGCGGCTCAAACTCTAATTTTCGTCCACCGTAGCGGGTCGATCACCAACTTTCGTTCATCGCCATCAGCAAAACTTCCTACTTCAAATGCCACCTTACCAAAGAATTCATGGATTTCCGCTCGCTACGTCGGCTCAGTCTAGCCGACGGGCATCAACTCTATTTTCCGCTCTCAGCCATCGTTGTGGCTCGGTCCTCTTTTTCCATCTGCCACCATAGAGGCTCAAACTCCGATTTCCATCTGTCGTAGCAACTCGATTCTTTCCTTTCGCTCGCCTCCGTTGTGGCTCGAATTTCATTTTCCATTCACCATTGTTGCAGCTTGAATTTCATTTTCCATTCGCCGCTGTTGTGGCTCGAATTTCATTTTCCATCCACCGCTGAGGATAGCTTTTCTTACTTAGATTTTTTTTTAAAATTTTCTCTGGTAGGCTTGCCTCCTCCTTTCTCATCCGTCGTATAGCGACTCGCTGCTTGAAACCAAGCCGCCCTTACGGAAAGGTTTTCCACTTCCAGCCGCTGCCGCTATATTGGAAGACTTTCTGATTTCTACCCGCAACTACAACCCGTTCCTTGTCTTTCGCCCGCCGCCATGGCGGCTCCGACATCCTTTGGCTCCCGCCACCATAGCGGCTCGATGTCTAGTTTATGTCCGCCATAGCAGAAGACACTTGGACTTTCATCCGCTGTTGTGGATCTACTTCGGTCAACTCAACCGCCACATTGAGAAGAGTTTTCACACTTAGTCATTTTTCAAAAATTCTCTTCGCTAGCCTATGCTCAACAGAGGTTATCCCACCTCTGTTTGCTGCTTTTCTTGGCCCATAAAGGCCCATTGCTGCAACCTCGATGCTCTGATACCAATCTGTCATGTCCCCAACCCTCCGACCGGCGAAGAGGACGCGACTGAACATGCTAACTACGCACCTGAGCAACTAAGTCCCATGAACATAAGGTATATAATGCAGTAAAATAAAAACATACATAGATGCAACATATCATTCAATAAACATCGGAAGAAATACATGATATTCTCATTCAAGCATTTCACATGTTCATAGTAATTTAATTGCAGAGATAAGATAAACAAGAGATACTTATCTTTAACAGAAGCTTGTCCCGCAACCAGCTACGTCGCTGCAACATTCCACCCAACCATAGGCCAGTGTGCTCATCAATCACTCAGCAACACTGCCACCCCCGAGCTGGGCATGATTCTACAAGGAATAAGGGGAACATTAGCAAGCTCACACGTAGCCCAGGGTACACAAAACTCAGCCAAGCCAACACAGTTGGGTTTATTAGGCTGACAGGGAGCTGGAAAGGTTGGCTGCTAAGCTAGTGAGCTCAATCCAAGAGCTATGGACACCTGCACCAGAACTAGCCTGACTTTTAAAACATCCAAACACACCCAACACAAGGAAGCATACCCTTCTCTGCTATATAGTCCCTCGAGCTATGCCTTCCCTTCCAGTGCTATTCAGGGGGTGTAAGAAGAAATCTATCCCTCTACCTCTGTCTATGAGGCTCCTGCACACATTAGGTTTGTCAAGAAAGCTCAGACCCCATTTCCACACCCAAAGACGGTTCAAAGGCCAACAAACAGTGTGCACACAGCAACAACAGTTCTAGAATGAAGGGGGAAAACACCATAGAGACCAAAATCGGGTATGGCAACTGGGTAAAAACAACTCAGACTGAGCAACTCGAATTCCAGAGTCGTTTATGTCCCTAACGTGGCCAAAACGACTTCAACAACACCCAAAATTTGTGGCTCTATTCTCCCACTCATTGGGTAACACTAAATAACGAAATTCCCCACCACGGGCATCACCAAAACGCCCAGTAGAGATCCCAACCACTAGAAGCTAACAGAAACACTTCACAACCATGGTTAAAACACATGAAACTGCAAAATCGTGAGTGGAAAATGCACTGGAAGCTCGAAAAACGTGAGGAAACCCAACCCAATCCCTGGCATTACAAAAACGACCTCCCATCCATGGGAAAATGAAGCCAACAACCAAAAACGTGGAATGAAAACACACACAGGAAATTCTGGAGGCTTGAGAGAGCTCATGTGAAGGAAAAATGGTGAGGAAAACAAAAAACGTCCAAGGATGGTAGAATGGCCTATGTTTTTGGGTTTTTTCTTACCCAAGTAGTCAAAACGTGTTTCCCCAAAAACTGATGGCTTCTCCAATTCAAATTTGGGCTGTCATACCTTGCCCATCCCATGCAATAACCAACCTAACCAATTTCTGGGAGTAATAAATGATTGGGTGAATGAGAGAAGAAAGGTAGTTGACATTTTGATGGGTTCTCCCTCTGACATTTAGCTTTCCCCGTTGGCCCAAAGGTTTGGATATCCCCCCCCTTATCCTTAGGAAATCATGCCCCTTTCTCATTATTGTTGCATTGACATAGCTGGTTGTGGGTATTTTTAATTAAAATGCATATTTACGTAATGTCCAATTTATAATGTGTCTGGCTAACACAAAATACCATTGGCATCAATTTTAATCGCCGAACATATAACGTTAAATCGATGTTGGGGATTTTTCCTATAGCTCCACACCATGATTAATTACAATATATACATCATATACATTTAATGCAAACAGGGTCAAAACCGAGGTGTTACACTTGGTGTATACACAACCCAACTTGGGGGTGTTCTCCTAGTTGAAAGAATATAGGCTGTACAGGGACCTATAGTCGGGTGGAATGTTTCTCTTCCATAGCTAGTTGCTTGAATAACTTTAATTAAAATATAAGTGTTTGCTACTGTCTCTAACAATGCTTAATTTATGTGTTATGAATGACGATTCATTGTGCAAAATTGAACAAGTTGAACTAGCATGAATTGTTAATTAGATTCCTATGATTAGCATTAAAACGAATTTTATTATTATGCATGATTATGCACTGCTGGCTGACGCAGAGATCCTGTCCTTGGTGAAGCCACTCGATGGTGTATGGCTGCAGGTGTGCTATGGTTAGCAAGCCCAACCGCTTCACGACCTTTGTTGAAATGAGGTTCTTTTAGCTCCCACTGTCAATAATGAACTGTAGCGGGGAACCCTTTACCCACATCTGGGAGTGGAAAAGACGGACCTCCTCCTCTGAATCTTCTGGTTCTTCCTTTTGGATCTTCGTGGTGGCAATGGTGGCGTTGGGATCTGCATCGATAATCTTCTTCCCTCTGTCATTCCCCTTCTTGGGTTCTGATTCAGTGTCAGAGTATGCATCTGATTCGGAAGCCTTTATCTCGACCACTAGTGACTGCTTGGCCCGACACTCACTAGTGTTATGAGTGGGGCCCTTATGGAACTCGTACCACTTTCTTGCTTCCTTATTTGGCTTCGCAGTGTTGTTCTTTGCTTGCAGCTTTGGCAAGTTGTCTTGAGTCACCATGCCTTGGTTGTGTCCTTGGTTCTGCAGTTTGGGGGCACCTTTCACGTGCTTCTAATTCGCAGATCCAAAGTCTCACTTTTTTTGTTTGAATTTTTGCTCAATTTTGGCAGCATACCGGTATGCCGTACCAAGCGAGGAGATGTCGAGGAACTCCATTTCCTCCTGAATTTATCTGTGCAAACAGCTCCAGTACTTCAACACCAAATGTTTCTCTGAATCTTTGATACCCAACTTGGTGCACAGGGTATGGAACAGATTTGACATCTCATGCACATCTTGATCTCTTTGTTGCCGCAACGTAGTCCATTGTATGTACTTGTCCTCATAGCTCCCCACGGGATAATATTGTCCTTTCATGGAATCTTGGAATGAATTCCAAGTGGATACGACTGAGAAAAGAGAGGGTTCCTCCTCGTTGTTTCTCTCATAGGGGGTTTCCCACCAGTCCTTGACATGGGGGGCGGCTTTAAGTAGTGAAAAAGTAATATTTTCTTGGTCGGAAAAGTCCTGAACCAAGAAATATCCTTCTAATAGATTCAACCATTTATCTACATCTATTCATCCATCAAATATGGGAATGTCGAGGTTTACTTGTACCTTAAAAGGGGTTGCACCTCTAGAGTGGCTGCTAGATGCAGATGCGCCGCCAATGGGAAGTCGTTGAAGGATCTGGGCGAATTTATCCATCATCGCGTTCCTTTGTTTTTCAAGGGCCTCCTCGAGCAACATTTATCCATCTTCTGCACCCTCTTCTATTTTTTGTCCCCCATGGGAGACCGTCGGGATTTGTGAGGCTGATCTTGCAAAGGTTCAACTAGATCGAGCCCTAACTCTTTATACCCCACTCTCATTGGGGACATGCAAAGAAGGATTGAGAAAGAGCAGATTGATCTGATACCATTGATCCGAATTTATGCAAGAATGCAACAGAATACACAAATAACCATAGAAACAAATATGCAGTAGAAATAACACTTCATTTCATTAATCAAAGAACTAAAATTTGTTTACATACAGAATGGAAATAAACTAGCTAGAGTGCTGGTAGCTTATCTCCAAGAAGAGATGTGGTGGCTACATGCCTCTGAACTCTCTGTTACAATGAGGCTCGAAGGCCTATATATTATTGAGAAACAATGGAAACCCTACACATCCAAAAACCTAACCCTAGGAGGTGAAAACGCCAAAATGTGGGCCCCATTGGGTAATTTGGTACATCAATTTCCCGGGGTCATAACTTTGGCATACTACCTCCGTTTGATGCGCATGATACATCGTTAGAAACATCTCTTCAAGGACTACATCCACAGGCAATAAATACTAAGTCTAAAATAGACTGATATTTTCCCGACCATTCGATGCCGAAAAAACGTCGTTTAGGGCCTCAAAACGACTCCAAAAGTTTCGGACCTGAAAACTGCCAAAAATAGTAAATTGTGCTACAATTAAGGAAACTAGAAAACTGAAAGAAACAATGTTTGGGGTCCAAGTGGAATAGGTGGGTGGACACCAATATCCTGTTGGATCAGCTGACTTGTTAAGTTAAATGTCAAGTGACGAAAAGAGTATAAATAAAGGACATGTGTTCCTCATTTGAACACACTCACTTGTGGAAAAAAACGCATAGGAGAGAAAGATATATATCTACTGGAGGGAGGCGTACCTATCTTGGTGTATTGTCTTTTAATTTTTATACATCTTATACAAAGGAAGTTTTTGCTGGGTATTCTTCCTTATTAGGGTTTCCCAAGATAAATCTTTGTGTTCTTTTTTGTGGATGTGCTTGCCTATCTTTCAGTGATCTCTTTGCTTATGGTTATACTGTTATGATGTTAAATGTTATAAGATATGATATAGTGATTAAAAATGTAACATGGTATCAGAGCCACTCTAAAATAAGTCTTTGTACAACCGAAACAGTGCTAAGACTATAGCTATTGAAGATTAGGGTTTCATGCTTGAAAACCCTAGAAGACTAAAACTAGTAGTTTTGGTACATTTGTTATATCTCAATATTGGAGAAGGATCAGGAGACAAAAATTTTATAGGTCAAATATAAATTCCTGATGAACCTTTTGTAAAAGTTTTAGCCTCAGATTCTCTATATTCTAGGACATATGATTCCTCCAATTCAGGGTTCCAGCCTCTCCCAGGATTCATCCTTAAACAAGTGACCTAGGGAAAATTTCTATATCTCGAGTTACGAAGGTCAAAATTCAATTTCACAAGATGTTCTAGATAGGTCACATATTGCAATATATGTGGTAAAAGTCTCAGGCCCCGAAGGTGAAACAATGACATGTGGCAGTCTGTACAAGTTCGATATGCTGAACAATCCTGAAATAAGTCACCTTGGGAAAACTCGCATAAGTCCTGGTTGGTAAAACCAATTTTATTCTAAACTATGGTGTTGGATAGAAGACATATAAGGATACATGTTGGAGGAGCTAGTCAGTGATCCAACTAGTCGATTTAACCAACTAATCAGAGATTAGGTCGGCCTCCAAAGGTCGCGTCGGTTAACCGAACCGACAAGTAGTTACTCATAACCGTTTTGTAAATCATATATAATAGGTTGTTGAGCCAATTAAGAACTTGGTTCAGTTTGGTATATGTATGGACCCTCATGTGATTCTATAATATAATCTGTTATTCTACTATCTGTTCTTGTCTCTTGTCTTTGTATGCTTATATGATTCTATGTGTGTATTATTGGTAACCTTATGTGATATGTGAGATTACAACATTGGTTTCGTTTCTGGTAGTACATATACGGATGACATGACCATGCATAGATGATATCAGAGCAAGAGATTAAAAATTAGTGGGAGAGTAAGATTGCAAATTACTTACAAATCTACGCGAGAAGAAACAGATTAACCATTGCTCAGGCGAAGGAGAAATTCTTCATCGAAACACATGAGAAGTTTGTAGAGTCGGTGCCTCAACTGTTGAAAAAAATTCTAGATGAAAAATATGGAAGCAACTAAAGACCAAAAGTTACTGGAGAAACTGATTCGAGACGGACAAACAAACCTGTTGGAGTGGTTTGAAAAGATTACAGATGAATTCTACGAAGCACAAGCTGTGGAGGAAAGAGTCTCAGTCAAAAGCATCGAGAGAAGGTTTTATACGAAGTTCACTGAGCATTTTCTTTGCTCTCTACCGACCCTTTTGTTCAAATTCCTGATCGAGAAGGGAGTAGGCCATATTGTAGAACCTTGTCCATCACTACGTGAACCGCCACCAAATACCAACTGGGCGGAGAAACAGAAGAAGTGGGAAAAATTCATTGCAGAAAGGGAGTGGGAGTACTTCCTAAGCAAATAAACAGAACTATCCGATCTTTCTAAAGCATCGGGTAGGCTATGGGGGTTAGCTAGTCATGTCTCAGGGTAGAGTAAAAAGGACTCTAGTCGACTAAAGAAAATGCCATCACCGGGAATGAAAAGTCGACCTAAGAAGGAAATCGAACGAACAATGACACACAAAGGTACGTCGAAATTGTAGAAGCTAGAAAGAGAGAAGAGGCAGAAAAGAAGGGAAGAGAGAAGAGAGCAATCTAGAGCATTTCAAAGAGGGATGACCACTGGGGTGACAAAACAAGGAGGAAATCCGCCACAGTCGGGTCATGACCGACATGAAGAAGGCGTGGACGAGGAAGCACCACCCATGGAAGAAGACTTGTGGATAGAGCAGCGAGAAGCTCTCCAACTAGAAATTTCCTAGGAGATAAGACCTCTGTCTCCGACAAATTTGAGTACCCGAATATAGGAAATTGTCGAAGAAAACCTACGACTAAGAGCTGGTGAGTTCAGTATATGCAGCCGAGTAGACGACGAAGTAAATGATGATAATCATTTAGTAATTCGTCGACCAGAGGAAGGAAATTGGGTAACACTTTAAGCATACCCTTCCAACCGAACTATCCACTTGCTCTACCCGGCACATGAAGGAGCACCCCCCTACCAAACACAACTTTACAAGAAACATAACAGTCGAACTTGCAAGCACACCAGTGCAGCTGTACATTGACAGAAGAAGTCGACTGAACCAACAACTTGTGGGAGAATAAACAACCAACAAAACAATTGATGGGAATGAAAGTTCCATTGACAATAGCTGTGAACAAAGAGATACGCAGAGTATCCCACTACCCCCACCACCACCTCCAGCACCGCCACCTCCTGGAGGAGACGTCAACACCGACATGGGTCATGGCTCAGCACACATCCCCCTTTATGAGGGTGACGAAGATCCCAGACGACATTGATTTGTCTGCAAATCAACATGGGAGGTTAATCAAGTTACGAGCGAAGAATGACAGATGGCGTAGTTCGTTGGTGCCTTACAAAAAAGAGCACTAACTTGGTATATGACTTATATCAAGAGAACACCCCAAGCATCCAAAGCTGACATTAAGGCACAATTCTTATCTTTCTTTAAAACACTAGATGCAAATCATCTGGCAGTAAGAAAGCTAAAGACGACATCTCAGAAACCAGTAGAGTCCGTTCAGGACTATGATAAGAGATGGAAGGACCTTCTGAGCCAACTAGTCTATGTAATTGATGAACAATTATTAATTCAGTGATTTCTTGCAGGTCTGTCATAGAAATTCCGATGGAATATAAGCTTGGAGACATTTAAAACATATGAAGACGCAATTACCAAAGCTTAGTAGGTAGAAATAGATGAGAATTTCCCAGCATATCCCGTCGATACTAGGCTAGAAGAACATCTAGAAATCATGCAGAAATCGTTGAAAGAACTTAACCTCAAAAATTAGGATATCTGGTGCACAAAATGCTACACGACCAGACACACTAAAGATAATTGTCGACAATACATAAGTCGGCAAGACATTCGCTTTGTTCAAACGAAATGCTTCTGCAACATTTGCTAAGAACATGGAGAACATACAATGAAAGATTTCCTATAACATGAAAAATGGCAAAGCATCTTGGTGCGCAATCTGTGAGGTAAAGAGTCACACAAGAGTCGACTGCCACCTAAACTTGAAGAATCGACAAAACTATCAAGTAGTTTATCAAATGAATGCAGTCACGTAGAATAATGATAACATTCTAAGAGGCAATGATCAAAATGAGCCGAATAATCAAAGATATGAAGGACATTGATACGAGCGCTGGTTTGACAATCGTGGTGGAGGATTTGTAGGTCGAGGATGATTTTTTCTGGAAATCGTGACAACCGACCACAATGACCCATCCAGTGATTTACATGTTATAAAGAAGGACACCACTACACAGACTATCCATGCAAGGATATAACTGATCTAAAGTTTTGTACTAGCTGTGGTGTGGGTGATCATTCACTAGAGGATTGTCCCACCATGCTTGAAAATATTAATAAAAATAAAAACGTTAATGTCTTGTCATGTGTTCAGAAACATGATGTAATACATACAAAGAACTTACATATAGTAACTCGACAAGGGACGAAAATCGGAAATGATAATCCAAATATAAGCAAAATTAAATAAAAAAATGATTACCCTAATCCAACAAAACAAAAACAATAATACAACGATGCATCAAACATGTTTCAGTATTTTGCTAGACAAGAAGCAGTCGATGACAGACAACAAAACACACTTAAAGAACTATTCAGCTTAGTACATAATGATAAATCAGTGTCTCAATTCATCGACATACTATATAATATGAAGCACAAAAATAATATAGAAAGACAAACTAAAAATATATGCAGTTTGAATAAAAAAGACAAGAGTGATGTTGACCCACTTGTTGATCTTAAAATTGAAGGATATCATGTCTGACAAGTCGTTCTAGACTTTGGCTCATAAGTAAATATTATGACATGAGATACATGGGAACAATTGGGCAGACCTCAACTAAATGAGTCAGGCATATATCTCAAATTAGCCGACCAAGGACTGATCAAACCCATCGAGGTTTGGAGAAATGCCGATACAACAATAAAAGGCATATCGACTAAGATCGACTTCGAAATTATCGACCCTAAGGAAGGATTTAACTCCTTCCTAGCCTTGGTAGGTCGACCATGGGGAAGAAAAATGAAAGCATCAATATCTTTAGACAAGGAAAGAATAAAATTAAAAGGGAACGAACAGAAAGTTATCATCCCCATTCATCCTTCCCAAGGAGAACCTTGGACCGAACCTATTGATGAAGAAGTCGACATTTGACAACTATATCAAATACACAATACTAAAGACTATAATAAACCCAATAATTATGGTGAACTTCATCTAGGGAACCAGGACTCGGTTGGATATAACTCAGATGCATAATTATACGATTGGGAGATTGAAAATTATGAAACACAAGCACAAGGTTGCTGGACCATTCAAGCTATCCATAGGAAACCAACCCGACAATGCTTTTCTATATCGACTATCCCAAAAATATTTGAGAAAAAGAATAAGGGAATACCCCTCACTAGCACCAATAAAAATAGATAATAAACAGAGTATTCGGTATAAAGAAAGAGAATCACCAGTTCTCCATGTAGAACAAGTCTCTAAAAACTTAGGTGGACATGGCCGACTTCAAAGCCTAGTTGAAACGTTTATAAGACAAGCTACACGATGGTGGGACACCCACCAGTCGAGATTGCAAACATGGACAACAACTTCGACTTTCTTCATAGAAAGATTCAGAGGAAGGAAACTAACAAAATAGGCACAAATGCATGTCTTCATCCAAGGACATGATCCATAAAAAAATATACAAATATGTGAAACAGAGTGGAGAAGACTTGGTTACAAAGACGAACATATATGGCCACACCTGTTTCCCTCGACATTAGATGACCTACCTAACAAATGGTATAAAATGGAAGAGGCACGAGGCGAAACATTCTTATGGAATGAACTTAGAGAAAATTTCATTAAGGACTTTAGCTTTATACCAAAAGACACAAAACTAGTTGAAGCTACAAAATAGATAAAAACATTTATACAACCGATTAGTAACGAATCGACACAAAATAAAATCCAACCAAATACAACATGCTATAACATTCGGTCCGACAAAATACCACATTCGACAAGACTCCAATTAGAAAATGAACACACAGATGGGAGGATTTTTCAATGGAAGATCGATCACCTGGAAACAATCAGACCAGTTAAAACAATATTGAAAATTGAGTCGACTGACAAAAACAACACTAACCGAATGACAACAATAAACTTTCCAGCAACATTTTCAGAGTTCAAAGAAGGAAGTCGGCAGATTAATGAAAGTAAAGCACTAGAATGGTTGGATGCAAAAGTAAAAACTAATGAAATTGACATTTCTAACGATAATAGACCGAAAATGGCAAAGATTGGCGATTATTGGGGTGAAGAACAAACCACAAAGATTGTTGACTTATTAAAAGAATTTCAAGATGTATTTGTATGAGACTACAAAGACTTAAAATGATTAGTAGTAGAAATAGGCGAGATGAAGATAGACATCAAACCTGATGCTCGACCTGTTAAGAAAAGACCCTATAAGTTGGCTCATAAATATAAAGAAATAGTCAAAAAGGAGATCGACAATATGCTAACAGCCAAAATAATTTACCCCATCGACCAGTCAGAATGGGCAAGCGCAATGGTCATCCAACCGAAAAAGGATGACCCGACAAAACTATGAATTTGTGTCAATTTTCACAAATTAAACAAGGTTACCTTAACAAATCGATTCCCGACTCCATACACTGATGAAATTCTAAACAAAATCGCAGGGTATGAATGCTATTCATTTATGGATGGATTCTCAGGGTACAATTAGGTGCCAATAGCCAA
Source organism: Pseudotsuga menziesii (assembly GCA_001517045.1). NCBI lineage: Eukaryota > Viridiplantae > Streptophyta > Pinopsida > Pinales > Pinaceae > Pseudotsuga > Pseudotsuga menziesii. The sequence goes on from LPNX010183289.1 coordinate 251,725, forward strand.
AGAAGATCAGAAAAAGACAACCTTTGTATGTGAATTTGGTTCATTTTCCTATAGAGACATGCCATTTGGTCTTAAAAATGCACCTGTAGTGTTCTCAAGAATAGTTGTCAAAACATTTCAAGAATATATCTACAAAACAATGGTAGTATACTTCAACGAATGGATGATATACTCTATGTTGAAAGACCACTGTAAATGGTTAAGGCTTATGCTTGAATGTTGCCGACAGATTCAATTATCTCTCAATATAAAGAAAGGCATATTCTTAACCCGTATAGGAATTCTACTAGGGCATATCATATGCAAGGAAGGTATCAAAGTCGACTTTGCAAAGATAAAAATTATCCTCGACTTAAAACCACCAGTGAACCCAAAACAAGTTAGAGTACTGTTAGGACATACAAGGTACTACAGAAAATTCATTCGACACTACTCCGATATGACATACCCTCTGGAAGAACTGTTAAGGGAAGATCAAGAGTTTAACTGGACATAAGAATGTGATATGTCCTTCGACACATTAAAAATAAAATTAGTCGAAGCACCCATTCTTCGATTCCCGAACTGGTCGATCAAATTTCATGTGTATATTGATGCATCAGGCTTAGCAATAGGAGCACTCTTGACACAACCTAGCGAAGATGGCATGGGTTACCCAATCATATACAGTAGTAGAAAATTAAGCAAAGCTGAACGCAACTACTCCACGACAAAAAGGGAGGCATTAGGGATGGTCTTTTCATTTCAAAAATATTGACACTACCTACCAGCTAACCCCTTCATATTCTATACAAATCATCAAGCATTAAAATACCTCGTCAATAAACCTTTGCATCACGGGAGAATTTGCTGCTGGCTATTACTATTCCAAGAATTTGAATTCGAAGTTGTAGTTCGACCAGGATGATTGAATGTCGGACCCGACCACTTGTCGAGAATTGACACAGGGGAGGAGTCGACAAGATTTGAAGATGATCTGTCGGATGCACACTTATTTTGAATAGAAGCTGTTCCTACAGAATTAGAGGAAATGACACAATTTATAGAGAATGGTCAAGCACTAGAAGGCATGAACACTAAGAAAAAAGAAATTTTAGCCACGAAAGCAGTCCCATACACCTTAATCAATGGATTTCTATACAAAATGGGTTTAGACAAAGTACTTCGTCGATGTGTGTTAAAATATGAACGAAAAAACATTATGCATGAAGCACACTATGGACCAGGAGGAGGACACTTTCAGTCGCATACAACTGCAAAGAAAATCCAACAATCAGGACTATGGTGGCCAACGCTATACAAAGATTGTAAAAAGTTTGTGAGCAAATGTGATCACTACCAACATCTAGGTCGAGCGCTACCTAGTATAGAAATGCCATTAATATTAGTAAACCCAAGACTCATATTCGAAATCTGGGCTATCGACTTTATAGGTCCATTTCCAATCCTCGCAAAAAGGACAGGCGCAAGGTATATCATAACAACAGTTGAATATGTCACTAAATGGGTAGAAGCAGAACTCGTCGATACCTATTCTAGTGAGGTAGTGGCTAAATTCATATATGAAAACATTATCACTAGGTTTTTCCATCTTATAACCTTAATCAATGACTAAGGTTCACACTTCATCAATAAAACAATTACAGCACTAACAGAACAGTTCAAAATTGACCATCAACGAAGCACAACTTATCACCCTCAGTCGAATGGAGCAATAGAAGCATTTAACAAAACACTGACAAAAGGTTTAACAAAAATCTGCAATACCGACAAAGATGACTGGGATGAGAAAATCTCTGTAGTATTATGGGCATGCAGAACAACATATAAACGTTCGACCGACCAAACACCCTTTCGACTTGTCTACGGCCAAGAAGTAGTCGTTCCTTTACATTTTTTACAGTAGACACCGGTGATAGCCGACATCTTACATATCAATGTCGAAGAATCAAGAGAGGATCGACTAATGCAATTAGTAAAACTAGAAGAACACCGACTGCTTGCTATACAACATCAAGAAATTCAGAAGCAACAACAGAAGGCTTGGCACGACTGAAACATCAAAAACAATAATTTGTCGATCGGGGACCTTGCATTACTATACAACAGTCGGGTGAAAGGAAAACCTAAAAAGTTACACACATAATGAACGGGACTGTATATTATCGAAGAAATCAATGCCGATGGATCAGTTCGACTGAGAACATTACAGGGAATGATATTGCAAAAGCTGGTAAACGGTGCTCGACTAAAACGGTACCAAAACTAAAAAAAATGGTTTTATAACTGTTACAAAAACCTATAAAAAGCAAAAACCTAAAACACCAACAAGAAGCAAGAAAAATCAAAATGAACTTCGACAGACGTAGTAGACCATTTGACAATAATTGACATTTTTACCATTGATGTATCACAGTTCGACCATACTTTCATCATCGACAAGAGGACCAAAACGTCAAATCAACTCATCATGAAAACAGTCAAAGGGGGCATCGAAACCAGAACGTATTAACTCAGCCTTCATTAAAGCGTCCTTTACCATCAAATCCTCCATTAATAAAACCATCGACAAGATCGCCATCCGCTCTACCTAAAAATACTATGCTAGTTGAAAATCACATATTGTTTCATCAAGACCCAGCGCGGCAGAATTACCAAAATTCCTTAAGCAAATCAACTACCAAAAGAGTCAAACAGACAACCGACAAAATGGCCCCAAAACAAACCAAAGCCAAAAAAGCCAAAATAAAAGAGTTAGAATCTGTCGTAAGTCCACTAGCAAAACGATTAAGAAACATTAAAAACTCAGAAATGCAGGAAGGTTCGTGGGCGAAACATTGGACATAAATCAAAGAATGGGCTTATAAGGGTCAGTAAAAAATGACAGAGGAAGCGCAAAAGGTAAATAATAGAACCATCATGAACTTTCTGAATGCACTACTCGTGGTAAGCTTTGGAGGAATGAAGGAAACCATTGTCAGATTCATAATTAGCCGGTGCCACAACATGAAGTTTTACTTCAACACACCGGTGGAAATATCAGCCGAAGCTATTTACAGGCTCACTGGGCTATCCAACAAAGGCGATCCTATTCTTGTAGGCATTAAGGAAGGGTTAGTAAAAAAACTAACGGGAAGACCAACAAGAAAGAACTCAAAGGGGTTAATAACAAGGAAAGTCCAAGCCACCACATCCAAAATGGTGGCCAAAACCGTGTCTACCGGCCTAAATGTCACAGGACTTGGCTGTGACTTGAAGCTCGACATGCTGGAATCAGTTAACCGCATAGCAAGCATAGGAAAGATATACCGCTGGGCACAATACATGGCCGACATACTCAAATCCATCTGCAAGAAGTGCCAGAAATCAGGTGCAATGATCAGATTCCCATTACTCTTAATATGGATAGCTATGTACCACTTATGTCCAGTCGGGCATAAAGACTTCTTGGAGCTGACCAGGTTTCATATGTGGCGTTTTAAACCATTTTCAATGGCTAGAACCCCATTGAAATAGGAAGAAAGCAAAGTATTCCTGGAACACTGGTTTCAAAACCTTAAAATCTGAACAGGTAGATGGAGGGTGTCTCAAAACATCCAAATATGTCTGCCTCCTACAACACACATCCAACTAGAACTAGACCACACAACAGTATGGCATGAGCAAGGGTCTACAGCAAAATCAAAACCACTAGACTACTATCCAATAGTCAAGGAGATCTTCACAGAGTTGGCCAAACAGACCAAAACCGACATCCCCATACCAGAGGCTGCAAAGGAAAATAATCAAGCCATTATAGAGCCATTGACCGACCAAGAGAAGGAGGAAGAATATGAATTCAATCTTCATATTAGTACTTTCACCTTAGGGGAAACTCCGACAGAGGGATAACAACCCCTCCAAATTAAAAATGCACCGACTGAACAGCAGGCGGTCACACCGACAAAAGAAAACATTATTGTCCCGACTCATCAACAGGAGGAAGGAGAAGAACAGATAGAGGAAGATAGTCAATCAGACAAGCCAGAGTATGCTATGACAAAAGAAAATTTAAGGAAAATAGCCAAGGAAATAATAGCCTCAAGGAAAAAGAAAAGAACTCAGGGAAAAGGGAAAGGGAAGCACAAAGTTATTTTATCAGAGTTAGAAGATGAAGAAGAACTATTGGCTACTGCTGTCGACATCCTGGAAGATGCTGCAACAAACAAGGTTTCAATCGAGACCCAATTCAAGTGGTTTGTCGACTCAACAACAAAACAAGGCAGGTTGAAGAAGGTAAGAACTGCTGCCCAACCTGTAATAGATCCTATTGATTTAACCCCAGATTCACCAAGACCTTCTCCCATTAGAATAACACAAGAATCAACCGTGACGATATCACCAAGCTACAATGAGTTAATCCCTAAAACCCTTAAGGAAAATATGGATAAATATGTTGAACTTCAGCAATTTATCAATGATTTGCCAAATCTATTCCTTAAATCCTAGCAGATCAACACCACCTACAAACTTGTCGAGTCAAGCTCTGCCCAACAAAGTCTCATTCCACAAACCGCCCAAGTTTAATCACCACCATCAGTTATAGGAATCATCAAATCATCATACATTTGCAACCCCGACCCGACATCCATCATAGTCGCAACCCACATTTCATCATTCACACCAACATTCCAAAACCATCCAGCCAATGAGGAAGGGAGGGGACTACTTGCCCTCGAAGGTAATCAAGCAGCCTTAGATGCTGAAATTGACAACCTCATGGAAGATGAAGAAATCGACAATCCTGTCGAACCCAAAACAAAATTCGAAGACTCCATACCGAAAAATCTTTCGGCCACCCCCTAACTCCAGACCATTCACCGTCACCACCACCACCACCATAACCAGAGTCTCAGCACAATCCAAACCCTCCATCTTCACCACTAGTAGAAGGACAAACAACCACAAACCCCATACCAGAAACCCAACAAACTAATCCTACCACATTAGAAGTTCAGTTGACTGAGAAAACACCGACTGAAGAACAACAAACTCCACAACAACAACCAACATCAGTATTAATAGGATCAAAAGTGATCCATAAGTCGAATCATAAGAGTAAGAGAAAAGAGAAGAAGAAGAAAAAAGAACAACAGAAACAACAAACACTGACAACTATCCACCTTCGTCAACTGGGATTGAATTCTGCAGTTGAAACACCAAAGCTAAGAGGTGGAGAGATGGATAGACTCCTGGAAGCAATAACCAAAGAAGCATCAACCAGAAATCAAACAAAACAAGAAAGAATTCAAAAAATGAAAACAGAACAAGTTGAATTCCTGACTAAATGCGGGACTTTGACAAAAACAGTGATACCAAGGATGGCTGAGACCGACATCGACAAACCATTGGAAAAAGAACACCAATTGGTTGAAAGTGTAATGTCAAACCTATAGAAACAACTACATATTAAGAGAGACGAGCAAAATGAAGAAACTTCTGTGCTACTGAGGTAGCAGTACATACCATTTTTCGAAGCACATAAGGTACTACAGGACCACTTAGAAGAGTCTGTCACCACAGAAGAAGTCCTACAGAGTTGGTACACCCACTATGGACAAGTATTCGAGCAGGCTCGACAGACCCGCGGGCACATCCAGAACATAGAAAAACAACAAGGTCTAGACGACACCATGAGAAGAAAAATCCAGGACCAGATCATATTAGAAACAACAAAAGTAGAAAATCTAGAAAAACAAGTGCATCAATGGATGACCCAAGCACTTCCAAGCATCAACACACTCGACAAGATCTGCCCATAGATGAAAATATTGTTAGATACAGCAGATGAAAAGGCTCAGTCACTGGGAATTGACTTGGAAAACATCACAGACTGTTCCATTCAAGAGAATATGTCGACTCTATCAAGCCTCACAACCCTGACCATCGATATCCAAAACGTTCTACGCAGTTGGGCAGAGTTTCAATACCAATTGGCCATCAAATTAGAAGCTATTGTAGAAGTCTGTGTTCAAAAATGACTGTCCATTCGTTTACACATCCCATGAGGACAAAAGAAAAACACAGTAACTACTTCAAACAAGCAGATTTTTGAGTACCTTCCCTGTTTCTTCGGGACAAAGGAATATTTTGTTCTCGGGGAGATGTTGGAGGAGCTAGTCGGTGATCCGACTAGTCAAGTTAACCCACTAATCGGAGATTAGGTCGACCTCCAAAGGTAGCGTCGGTTGACCGAACTGAAAATTAGTTACTCATAATCGTTTTGTAAATAATATATAATAGGTTGTTGAGCTAGTTAAAAACTTGGTTCAGTTTGGTATATGTATGGATCCTCATGTGATTCTATAATATAATCTGTTATTATACTATCTGTTCTTGTCTCTTGTTTCTATATGCTTATATGATTCTATGTGTGTATTATTGGTAACCTTATGTGATCTGTGAGATTACAACACTACCTCAGTGCGAAGTTTCAGACACAGAGGAGTAGTACTTTAAGATATACCGCAGAAACAATATCAGGAAATCCTGCAGAAGAAATTAAAGAAAACTAGGGCATTAGATATTTTGTAGTTCTGATCACAGTTTTGGGAAAATGAGTATGCTTCTCATCTCACCTTGAAGAGGCACATATTTCTATCCAATAGGATATGAAAGATACCTAATTTGAAAAATCAGGGTTTCTTTTTCAAACCCTAGGTACACCTGAAGCAACATTACAGAAAAGCTTTCAGGCAAGCATGAGATTGAAGCAATCTCATTGGTCAAAGAAGAAGCTGCAGATCTGGAAGGAGATGACGACACACAAACAAAGATAAGTATTTGAATTGTATTTCCTATATATGTTGTGTATTATGCATGATATAATGTTTGCTTTAAATGACAGTATACTACTAATATGCATGTTATGGGTAAGTAGCCCATGGTGCTATACAACACTCCATTGCTACTTATCTAGAATGAAACCTCTTTGTTGACATATTGGATTTAGTGCACAATATCAATGATGTCATGGTAGAGATGGAAGGCATCTAGAAATTTTCCGTGAGATATGAATGAATGTTGTATTGGATAAACAGTTGCATGATGCATAAGAATTTGTCGTTATGCATATGTTCTATGAAATGGTTCTAACCATGCAACTGGTGCATTTGATTTGTAGGAAAGGTCCTGTACAACCTCCTACAAGAAAAGGAGGATGAGACTTGTTACAAAGAACAAGTGATGACAATTCAATATTCACTCCAATAAACATGAACTCAAAGCTGCTAGGGTCAAGGACACCGTTACGGAAGAAAGAGATTCAGAGAGCAGTAGATCCACCTCGAGAGATGAAGACCATATTGGACATGGGAGATAATTCAAGATGAAGAGAAGTATGATGGGACTTCTAAACCACATTAAGAGGCCTCGGACACACTCTAGTTGTGTGACACATTTGGGTGACATCATTGATGCAAACCCTTCCAGCTATGGAAGAAGCTATGATCAAAGAGTAACCGTTGATCATGGGGAATGATGTCTAGGATATGGTTCCGAGACCTAAAGGAAAGTTTGTAGTGTCTTCCATATGGATATACAAGAACAAGTGTACAAAGCAATGTTCGTGGCTTTTCTAAAAAAGAATAGGCTATGACATACTCTATTGACCAGACACACTTCTTCAGGAGAAGTATATATCGAGAAAAGAACCGGCCTGTATAGAATATGCTTTGTACGAGCTCAGAAGGCACCCATAGATAAGCAAATCCAAGAGCTTAACAAATCACCTAGAGTGATGAATATCTTAACCTTTACTACAATGTTGAAGATGGAAACCTATAGAAGACGACAAGCTCATAGATGGGTACAAGAGGAACTTTTCGACAAAGTTCAAGATAAAGGGATCTTAGTGTCTAGTAACCTGAGATGGATACATAGTAGCAGAGGATGCTACATGTCACTCCAGTACAGAATGCAGAGGGAAGATGATGCTCCGCTTCAAGGGGAGTGACTACATAAGATCTCCGAGTTTGACATGGTGGACAGCTTCCTGATGGACCGAGACTTTGCCAAGAGTAAAGAGGGTTCCAACCTTCAAGGTTGAATGCGCAAGACTAGGATATGCCGATGACCTGACAGAATAAACTCATGGTAGATGCAATGATGGAAGAATACCATAATGATGGTTGGGATATAGTACCCAAGCCAGAAAGCAAGAGTGTGGTATCTTCCAAATGGATTTGAAAGATAAAATATGCTGCTGATGGAAGTAAGGCATGATTTGTGGCTAGATGATTCTCTCAAAGAAAGGGAATTGATTATGAAGAGACATTTTCTCTAGGAGAAAGGTACACTTCCATCAGAACTATCATGGCACTTTCTTCCATGATGAAGTGGGATATACACCAAATGGATGTAAAGACAAGCCTTCCTTAATGGTGTGATTGAGGAAGAGGTTTACATCGAATATCCACAAGGATTTGAAGTCAAAATTAGAGTGACTCATGTATGTAAGTTTAAAAAGACTTTGTATGGACTAAAGCAAGCTCCTAGAGCTTGGTATGGAAGAATATATAGCTTCTTTGCAAGCATGGAATTTACCAAAACTAATTTTTGATCCTAACCTTTACCTTAAGGTTATGGATGATGAACTTGGCATACTATTGTTGTATGTGGATGATCTATTTCTGACTGGAAATGGGAAACAGATGACAGTTTGCAAGAAGAAGCTAGTTTAAGAATTCGATATGAAAGATCTTGGATTGATGCATTATTTCCTAGGGCTGGAAGTGTGGAAGAGCTCAGAAGGAATCTTTCCGAACCAAGGAAAGTATGTTGTGGAAACCTTAAAGAATATTTGATATGTTGGATTGTAAAGCCATGGCCACACCCATGGATACCAACATGAAGCTGTTGTTTGATGAGACATCAGAGTTAGTGGATATGACTCAGTACAGACAGATTATTGACTCGTTGATGTATCTGACGAACACAAGGTCAGATATATGCTTTGCTGTGAACACCTTGAGTCAGTATCTAGTTAAACCTAGATGTGTTCAATTGATAGTTATAAAGCATGATGGGGGTACCTTAAAGGTATGACATACTTGGGACTTTACTATGGTAGAGATCATGACTACAAATTATATGGAATTACGGATTCATATTGGGCAGCAAGTGACACAGACAGAAAGAGCACCTTAGGTGGATGTTATTGTCTGGGATCCGCCATGATCTCATAGTTTAGTCCAGTGTTGCTCTCAGTAAAACTGAAGTAGAGTACATGGCAACTTTCTCTGCTATTTAGGAAGCCATATGGCTTTAGAAAGATGATGTCAAGACCATTAGACATGGAGATGGATACCACGTTGATTCTTTGTGACCACTAGAGTTGCATAAAGATGACAAAGAATCCCGTGGAATATGGTGCTGAAGGGAGACATAAAAATCCAGTATGTGAGTACCGATGACCAAGTTGCTGACGTGGTGACCAAGCTTCCGTGACAAGCTTCGTGTAGTTCGAAAATACTTTCCTCGCAAGGAGGAACAATGATGTTGATACCGAAGACTTTCCTCGCAAGGAGGAATGATGATGTTGATACTGAAGACTTTTCTCGCAAGGAGGAAAAGTGATGATGATATAGATCTTTGCTCGCAAGGAGGAACGATGAAGATATGGACCCTTCTCATAAATAAGAAACAGGTGGAAGATATAGACTCTCTTAAGAAATGAAGAACAAGTCGAAGATATGGACTTTCTTCAGAAAGGAAGAACAAGTCGAAGATGTGGACTTTCTTCACGAAGGAAGAACAAGTCGAAGATATGGACTTTCTTCAGAAAGGAGGCACAAGTCGAAGATATGGACTTTCTTCAGAAAGGAAGAACGAGTCGAAGGTATGGACTTTCTTCAGAAAGGAAGAACAAGTCGAAGATGTGGACTTTCTTCAGAAAGGAGGAACAAGTTGAAGATATGGACTATCCTTGAAAAGGAAGAATAGGTCGAGACTATGAACCTTCTCAGACAAAGGGGGAGTAGGTTTATAATATGGATCCTCCCAAAAAATTGGGAGTGATGATGATACTAACATTGATGATGGGGTGATAGTGATGCTCCAACATGAAGAAGGCCAAGTGTGCCCGACGGTGTTGACAAGGTCCGACATTCACTTGTGGATGATAGTATCCTCTCTCAAGGATGGCAGGTATAACACTCTGTTCGTGACAATGGTCCTTACTGGCTAAGGATGGCCCTGCAGATGCTACTCTCGCATTGATAGTACCCACATTCACTTTTGGATGACAGTATCCTCTCTCAAGGATGGTAGGTATACCACTCTATGCATGAGAGTGGTCGTTACTAGCTAAGGATGGCCCTGCAGATGATACTCTCTCATGGAGAGTACCCACATTCACTTGTGGACGATAGTATCCTCTCTTGAGGATGGCAGGTATAGAACTCAGTTCATGAGAGTGATCCTTACTAGCTAAGGATGGCCCTGCAAATGTTACTCTCATGGAGAGTACCCACATTCAGTTGTGGATATCGTAGAATAACACTCCCTCAGGAGTGGTCCTAAGGTATGGATGCTCTACGATGAGTCCTCACATACAATAGGACTGGCATTTTGTATGCAGTTGAAATCTACTCTACATTCAATACTCTTGTATGGAGCATATGCCTACATTCATATGTAGATGCCATAAAATAACACTCGCTTAGGAGTGGTTCTAACATGTGTGGTATGGATGCTCTATGATGAGTCCTCATAGATGTCGTAGTATAATAGTCACTTGGGAGTGGTCCTAAGCTGTGTGGTATGGATGTTCTACGATCGGCCTACATTGTGTATGCGACTGAGATATGCTCTGTAGCAATAATCTTACATGGTAGAGTATACCTTCACATGAGTATAGATACCATCGTATAAAACTCACTTGGGAGTGGTCCTAACCTTAGTCATATGGATGGTATATGATGAGTCCTCACGGATGATAGGGATAACACTGGGTGTGGTCGAGAGCTACATTTAGTTGTAGACGATTCAGCTGATCGATTTCATGGATCATGCTGATGAAGGATTACATCGTCCTTGGACTTATGTCCTAAAGTGATAGGGATTGATCATCCCACAAATAGATCATGTGTACTACAGGTAGCATGGCGGTGAAGGTTCAAGTAGATCAAAGTACAGCAACGAAGGGTCGAGTAGATCGAAGTGTGACTATAAAGGATCGAGAAGATTGAAGTGATGGTGAAAAGAATCGAAAAGATCAAAGTGCTGGTGCAAAAGGATCGAAGTGTTGGTACAAGGGATTGAGAAGATTAGAAGGCTGCTGCAAAAGATCAACGTTCCATTGCAAAATATCAAGAAAGATCGAAGTGCTACTGCAAAGGATCGAGAAGATCAAAGTGCTACTGCAAATGATCGATAAGATCGAAGTGCTGTTGTAAAGGATCGAGAAGATCGAAATGTTGTTACAAAGGATCAAAGTACTACAAAGGATCAGAAGATCGAAATGTTGTTGCAAAGGATCAAAAGATCAAAGTGTTACTGCAAAGGATCAGAAGATCGAAGTACCACTGTAAAGCATCAGAAGATCGAAGTGATGTCACGAAGGATTGAAAGATTGAAGCATTGCTGCAAAAGGATCAAGTGATCGTGTGATGCAGAAGATGAAGACATTGAAGAATAGTTGTTCCAATTACCAATGAATGTTGAAAACTTCCTCTGACGTATAGATGTATAGCCTCCATGATGTTGCAGATATTATCTCTATGGTATCCTATAGTCTATGATGATGTTGTCAGTAGAATAACCTTCTCGTTAAGGGGGAGTGTTCAATATTGTAACTTCAAAGGATATTCTAAATGTATTTTACTGATGTAACCCAAGGGAGATGTTATCATTCCTCCAGCGGGGTGTTACTATTGTATTTGGTCATCATAGAGTCATGTGGTAAAGCTTCCGTTGTGTGTCGGGTCTTTATCACCCTAATAAATATAATATAATATTGTATTGAGTCTTCTTAAGTGAAGTCGACCTACTTAGTTAAGTTGGGGCCGACTTGTTAGATTAAATGTCAAGTGACGAAATGAGTATAAATAGAGGACATGTGTTCCTCATTTGAACACACACTCACTTGTGAAAAAAAGTGCATATGAGATATATATATATATATATGCTGGAGGGAGGCACACCTATCTTGGGGTCTTGTTTTTTACTTTTTATACATCTTATACAAAGGAAGTTTTTGTTGGGTTTTCTTCCCCATGAGGGTTTCCCAAGATAAATCTTTGTGTTGTTTTTTGTGGTTGTGCTTGTCTATCTTTCAATGATCTCTTTGCTTATGGTTTTACTGTTATGATGCTCAATGTTATACAATCTGATATAACCATTAAGAACTTAACAAATTTGTCTACCACTACCTTAATAGCATCATGTTGTGACATTATCTTAGGTAATTCCATCATAAAATCCATACTAACTACATCACATTTCCATTATGGTGTCTGTAAAGGTTGTAACAAACCTACAGGGTGTCTATGTTCAAATTTTACTTTATGACATTCTAAATCTAGCTATGTAATCCACAATTTCTTTTTTCATTCATGACCAGTAATAATCCTTCTTAGCTACTACTATTGTCTTTTGATAACCATAGTGGTCTACATATGGTACATCATGCATTTCTTTTAAAACCAATTCTTTACGCTTTCTAAGTTAGGAATGTAGACCCTGCTTTTATACTTGAGTATCCCATATTCCATTTTGTAGTGTTCAAACTTATGTGTTGTTCCTTGTTGTTGCAAACCTGCTTTTACATGTTGAAAGAATTCATATGTATTGTTTGCCTCTTTTATTCTATCCTTTAAATTTGAAGTGCTAGTACTGATAGCTACGTGCATCACATGCATTTTCTACTAAGTTCATCCGCCACTTTATTTTATTTTCCTTTTATATGTTTAATGTCAAAATCGTATTCATGTAGTGGTTCCATCCATATTATTTGTCTTGCATTTAGATTAGGTTGTTCGAACAAGTATTTTAGTACATGGTGATCAGTTCTTAATTCAAATTTCTTTTCGAGTAAGTAGTGTCTCTATATCTTTAAATCATGTACTATTGTTGCTAATTCCAAGTAATGGGTATCATAATTATGTTTGTGTTCCTTTAAATTCCTAGACTCAACAAATAACTTGTCCATTATGAATTTAGACACCACCTATACCCTGCTGACATGCATCTATACATACCACGAAATTTTCATCTAGATTTGGAATTTTCAAAACCAGTGCACTAGTAAGAATCTCTTTAAGCTTCTGAAAACTTGTTTCACATTTAAATGTCCAATCAAACTTTATATCTTTCTTTTTTAAAGAAGTTATCGGATGTGCAATCTTTGAAAATCCTTCTATAAACCTACAATAGTAACCTGCTAATCCCGTAAAATATCTAACTTCTGACACATTCTTAGGTATTGGCCAATTCATAATTGCTTCTATCTTTTCGAGGTCAATTAATATTCCTTCTTCTAATACAATGTGTCATAAGCAGTGAATCTTGTTATGATAAAAGTGCACTTACCTAACTTAGCATAAAGTTGATTCTCTCTAAGTACCTGCATTACTAGTCTCAAGTGTTCTTCGTGTTCTTTCTTTGTCTTAGAGTAAACTAGTATGTCATCCAAGAAAGCAAATACAAACTTGTCCAAATATGTTCAAAAAATCCCATTCATTAAGAACATAAAGGTAGCTGGTGCATTCATCAAACCAAATGGAACAACTATAAACTCAAAGTGACCATACATTGTTCTAAAAGTTGTCTTATTGATGTCCTCTTCCTTAATTCTAACCCGATGATAACCTGGCCTGAGATCTATCTTTGAAAACACCGAGCAACTCCTTAACTAATCAAATAAGTCATTAATTCTTGACAAAGGATATTTGTTCTGGATAGTTGCTTTGTTTAATTGGGTACAATCTATGCAAAGTCTCAAGGTACCATCTTCCTTTCTTACAAACAAAATCGGTGCTCCCCAAGGTGAAACACTAGGCCTGATATAACCATTATTTAATAACTCCTCTAACTACATCTATAACTCTTTCAATATAGGTATACTCATCCTTTAAGAGACTTTAAATGAAGGAACTATATCAAGCACTAGATCAATAGTAAGTCTATATCTCTTCTATGAGGCCTTTCGAGCATCTCTTGAAACACATTTACAAATTCTTGTAATACCGGGTAGTCCCGTAACTGAGGTTCATTTTCCTTATATTCTTCTAGGTGAGCTACATGAATTTGACACCTTTTTCTAAAACGCTTCTTTAACTGTAAGGCTATAACATGTATTAAATATATTGGTCTATGTATTCCTTTAACTGTCACTCTGTTTCCTTCCTCATATAGACATGTGTAAGTCTTATTGTAACAATACAAGATAGTTCGATGTGTAGTGAACTAGTCCATACCAATCAAAAGATTATAAGATCCTAAGGGAATAAATTTAAATCTGTTAAAGTATTTAAACCATTCATTTCCAAAGGACACTGTCTTACTAATTCTGTGACTTTTATTTTAGTTCCAGTTGCTAATTGTACAAGGCCTGCTACCTAAAGGTTACTTTTCTTAATAGAGCAATTCAAAACTTCACTGGGTGCAACACAACTGTAACTAGCTCCTAAATAAATTAAAATAGACACAGTTCTATTACAAATCTTCCCTGCCACTTCTATCATGTGAGAATGATGATCTGCCTACCTACCTTACAAAGTTGCATAAATCCTCTGAGTCTTACCAACATCACCTACTATTGCTTCTTNATTACAAATCTTACCTGCCACTTCTATCATGTGAGAATGATGATCTGCCTACCTACCTTACAAAGTTGCATAAATCCTCTGAGTCTTACCAACATCACCTACTATTGCTTCTTGAATGTTGTCTCATTTCTTATGTGTACAATCCCTTGCATAGTGATTCTCATTACGATTCCAACATTTAACAGGAGGTCTTTTATCTAAATCTGGCTGCTTATGAAAATTACCACTTCTGTTGATAGGAGGCTTGGTTCCCTTATTTCTTTGGTCTCATGTAACACTCTTCTTATCCTTAAAGTTATTATGTTCCTTATTCTTATCCAACTTATACAAAAAAATTTCCTTCCCAATTACTTCTTTATGAGTCTTCGGCATATCATACTAAATCTTATCCCTATAAAGAGTTGGCAATCCACTTAGAAATATTTGAATCTTAACTTTCTCATATTTTATATAGTCTGCAGAAGTTAACAGTTCAATAAATCTCTTCTCGTATGTATCCATAGTTAAATTGCCCAACTTAAGTTCAAAGAATTCTTCCATCTTATATCAAGGTATTTCTTTGAAAGGTATTCTTGTTGAAAATGATTTTTAAACTTTTTCCAAGTGATTTTTTTCATCAATATATTTTGATTGATGAATATCTAGTGATATTTTTCCCACCAAAGAAAGCCTCTTCCACACAAATGATAGATATATATTCTTACTTCCATGCTTGATGAATAATTATGCAATTGTAAAAACTTTTGAAGCCCTACTAACCATGTTTTTGCTTCTTCACCTCGTTAGTAGGGCTTCAAAAGTTTTTGCGTAAATCTCTTTGTGTAACTCCTGTGAACCGTCCTTAGCTTTGTGGAATCCTCCTCGTCCGTTGATCAATTTATCAAACACGAAACTTCACTTTGGCACTCTAGAATATTATCTTACACGCACATTTACTTTGCAGATTATTTCCCTACCGTCGAACTATTTTCTTAAAACGATCTTAACCGTCCAACTTCTGCTAAATAAGCTGACTGCAAATCCACGACTCTAGGTTGATTGATCAATCAAGCTCAATCAGACTTCATGTGACTTGATTCCCTCGTTGGATCCTCTTGTGTGTCTTTCCATCCTTATCACATATGCCATCACTTTTCCTGCCATCACTTATTCCTTTGCCATTACCAAACTCTTTTGACATCAATGATAAGTCCATCCAACAGGAAGGAGGAGGAATAGTTATTCTAGTGACTTTGAAGACTTGGTTAAGAAATTTAATAAACAGATCACTGATGTTCAAGAACAGATCATGAAAGAACTAATATCCTTAAAAACTACCCAAGATAAGAAAGAAAGGAAAAGTAGGAAAACTTACTCTAAGATGGACTTTCCACTAGATAGTTACCGTACACCTCCCTTGAGAACAAGAGTTAGAATACTTAGACAAGTCCAATCGGATTTTCAGATGACCATAATAATATAAGGATAAGGCATGAACTTGATCACTTGATGTGAGAATTAAGAAGTATTAAACCTCCAAAAACATGGTGAAGAAGCCCATTTCGAAAAAAGTTGGGAGACACATCTGCAATCTGCAATGTGGAAGGAAGCTACAATCCACAATACAAAAGGTATCCACAATCTGCAATCCACAGAGTGTGGAAGAAGTCGTTACAGAAAGATAATTGTGAAAGCAATTCTCGAGAAACGTCAAAATGCTTACCCGTAATCCGCAATTATGAAAGAAAGAAGTTTTCGATTGTGGAAAGGTCGTTGCGGAAAGATAATTGTGGAAGTAATCTTTGAGGAAAGTCAAAATGTATACCCGCAATCCATAATTGTGGAAGGAGGAAGCTTCTGATTGCGGAAAGGATGTTGTGGAAGAAATTTTCGAGAAGAGTCAAAGTGCACATCCACAATTTGGAACCCGTAATTGCGGAAGGAATGAGTTCCCACAAATTGTGGAAAGGTCATTGCGGAAAGCTAATTGCAGAAGGTAATTATGGAAGGTAATTGCGGAAATATATTTACGAAAAGGTCAATGCAGAAAATATCTGTTGTAGAGAGTTTGTTGTGGAAAGGAAACTGTGGAAGGTCGCGACTGATAAATTAAATAGAGTTAAAAAACATACATAGAAGTAATTTTGAATTAATTTATTTGTATGTGAAGAGTCATGATGAAGATATGTGACTGCTGAATGAAGAGATATGTTTGAGGGTATATAAACAATGCTTTAAACCTTGAAATAATTGTCTCTGTACATTCAATTGACATATCGATTGAAGAAGAATAGTCGGAGATCAAATTATCATATAAGGGAGGTTGGGAGGCTCTAGGGCAGGAAACAGGCCTGCGAGGGGGTCGTAGTGTCCTTCCATTGGTAGATGGTAAATAAGATGTCGTAGCATCCTTTCAATAGCAGTTGGAATGGGGATTTCTCCCCTATTACGTACAGAAGCACCAACCTTAGATCGCTGAGATCATAAGGAAGAGTTAAATGGAAAAACAAAAAATTAAACTAAACTAACAACTGCAAGCAAATGTTTTTTATCATTTTAACATATAGATCGGATAAACTAATGCAATAAACAAAAAGTGAACACACCTTTCTTCTACAAGATGGGCCACCTTAGCCGTCCTCAGAAGTGGTTCCGCAACTCCATGGTTTGGGTCTCCAGTTGTCTCCACGGACAGTTGTCAAATGGGGAATGGATCCAAAGTGGGTACGGAGAATGTCTCAACGTACACCGTGGGAAATGGCGTGGTGGTGGGAGTAATGGTAGGAAAGTATGTGGTAAGAGCAAAATTGTGCAGCATAACCACAGGTGAATGAAAATGTATGAGTATTTTGGGAGAGCCCTTCATAATGTATTTATAGTATGGTCTTACGGTTTTTTAACCCAAGGTGATGACCCATGGTATTTTCTTTCCCATAGTATATATCTGTGGTTTTTTGGCCTTTTCTCCTTTTTAGGGTTTTTAAACCCTTTTTGGGAGAGAGTGAAGGTAAACCATAGTAAATGCTCACAATCCCTTCATTTATGGGAAGGAATAATGGTGTTTTAGACCATTTTTTGTGGAAATACAATTGTGAAGGTCAAAAGTAAGGGAAATATGGTGGGAATATGATGTATGTATATGGTTTAGACCATGTAGAGCTAGGTGAACACTTTTTAGTGTTAATAGATTGCCCCCTGATGTGTGAGGGAAGGAGCTCATCGTATGGCCAATGGACATCTTGGGATCATGGGAATAATGGTGACAACAATGGAGAGACTGGAAAGACCCGTAGAGAAGTGGAGTTTCCTCGTTCGAACTATTGTGGCTTTTGATTTTTTATTATGGGTTCTAAAAAATGGATGAGATACATATAATGTGTGCCATGTATATGGATGAGGCGAGCATACCCATGCTCGTAACAATGTCAAAAGAATAAATAATGGGATCAAGGTTCAAAACATGGGAGCTGATCAATACATATACAAATGATAATACATATGGTGGCCTCAATGGGACGCTGAATACAATGCTAATATGAAGAATTGATACATAGAAACAATGACATTTTTATGGAATGCAATATCATCACAACTGATGCTTTGCTGTATCTGGAAGTGTACATAGCTGGAGGGACTTAATGACTGGGAGTCAGAATCTCTGTGGTATAGTATATAGCATCGAGTACTCGAGATACATGGAAGTGTTACCACCTGAGTTGTACTTAGTGGTTTTTTATCAAGTGAGCCCGGTGAACCGGACAAGGATAACTTGTTCGGACTTCAAAAGACCTTTGGAAGTACTTCTGGGAAGTGCTTGTTGTACTATATCACATGTTCATACCCCATGGGGGAATTGTAATAAATGTTCTAGCATGATAGTGTCTGTAAAAGACTCGGTCTCTTAGACATTATTTGTCAATCCGATCAGCCCAGGGTGTTTTTTCCCTTGGTTATTATTGGTTGTTGAATAAACAACTGATAATTTTTGAGTTTTTCACTCCATACCTCCAAAGTTGGGGTGGTTGGCTTGTCATTTAGGCCTATTGAGGTTATTAGAGTCTATGTGTCAATGTATAAACATTCTAGACATCATGGTCGAGTCATATGAACATGTTTAAGTCCCCCTAGGTTTTTTCAATTTTTCAAATTTTTAGTTTTTTCAGTGTTTTTTATTAAAATTTAATTTTTCCAAAACTTAGGCTATTTTTTAATAGTTTAATTGGAAAAATTGATTTTGTAATAAAAGTGGGCCAAATAATCAGTTTCAGTCATGTAGGTGCTCATTTTCAAGCTAAGAGCACCATGTAAACCCATGGACCCACTATTTCCTAGTTTTGAGTGATTTTCCATCACTCAGGTCAGAAAGCCCCAAAAATCAATTATTGATTATTTTAATTAATAAATTGACGAATAATGGAGCAAATCCAAAATCATAGATCAGTGGATTATCAGCTGATTTGATTGAAATTAGTCAGATATGAATCAGATTGACTGGATCTGACAAATCCTTGATTGAAGGAGGTGATCAAATCAGATCCAGAGTTGATCTTCAATAGTCTTTATGGGGCATTGTGCCCTCTTTCTCTCCTCCACACGTGTGGACTCTCCTGGATGCTCTATGGACCGATGTTTCGGTTTATGGGTTGATGTGTCAGCTCAATCAGCCCCCTAGTTGACAAGTAGGTTCAGTTCAACTTCAGATCTGCATTGATTGACTCTCCATCAGCTGATTTGATCTGTCTCCTTGGGATTTGCGCCCCCCTGGGTTGGATCTCCTGTTTCTTGTATAAATCAAAGCATAAGCCTCCTCTTCCAAGCTAGTTAGAGTTGGATTGAAGGGATTGCTATTGTAATACTGTTGTAATCTTTTGATTGTTGAAATAAATAAGCTTTGGAGGCCAAATGGTGTAATACTCTCATATGTGTGGATTAAGCATTGTCTTACGGCTATTGATGTTGCCGACTTTTCTCTCAAATTCTGCATCTGAACCCTGTCTGGCTTGAATGATTCAGCTGAATCAATAAGAGTATAGTTGGGCAAGTAAGGTTACTTGTTTTTCTTATATCTTACAACATATATGATTAGAATATCTAGATTATACATGTTTAATAAGTTTATTTGCATGTAATTCTTGTCTCTTTTTCATATATATATCCAGATCTCATGAGGTTTTGTGCAGGATTGTGTGTTTAGCTTTCAGGTAGCAAGGATTGGATGAGCCGTGGATCTAGTTTGACTCCACTGTACATCCAAAATCTTTGTGAAGACATTTCCCCTCTATATTCCACTAACAAGTTTCCATTGCAGATCTGCTTCAGCAACAAGCACTTCTCTTCTCCTTTTCCTCCTTCAAAATCAATTTTTTTTACTTGGTTACTTTGTTCACAGCTTTGATATTGTTTATATCTATTATCTTAAAGTAAATTTAACATAGATCTATCTTCTCAAAGCCCATAATCTAGATCTTGTTCTTAAAAGGTTTCATAACCATTCTAGATCTAGCTTTAGGGAAATTGTCCTTTTTGCATGGAATTTTAAAGAGAATTTGTAGCTTGCATGCATTAGATTTCTATTTTTTGTTATAAAAGATAAATCTAGCAATCAGTGCACATCATATTGGCTTCCTAAAAGGCAAGCCAAGATCCCAAGGAAAGCTTGCTTTCCTTGGTTCCCTTTTTACCTTTTTTAACTAGTTTTAACTTAGCTTTTTTTGGGTTAAAAGTAAGCTGACCCAAAGGTACTTTCAGATTGCTTTTGGGCATATTTCAGTCTAATAATCTTGCTGGTTTTTAGCAGGTATAACAGAAAAGAGGAGGAGCTTCTGTTCAAAAGTGTCTTTTGGGCCTTCTGAATCCCCCCAGGGGTTTCCCTTTTTGACTGAAATCTTTAATTTTTGCACTTTGTAAGCTCTTGGTTTCATTCTGTATAAGAATCAAGAGGCATAATATTAGTTTGCTGATATTGTAACCATTGGTAATAAAAATAATTATGGATAGGCTCTTTCGAGCCCATTCCCCATCCCCCCTGGGGGGATTTGCGTCCGTGTCTTTTGTTTTGCTTTTTGTTCTTTTTTTTGCAATCTAGCGTAGTTCTAATCTGTAGGGTAGTATGCTTTGATTTATTATCAATTATATATTCCATATCTAAGGTTTCAAAGTAATTTAATACTTACGCCACGACTTCCCGATTGAACCGAAAGGGGAAAGAGATGCATGGTAGGACTAATTAGAAAACTGGAATTGTGTATCTGTGTTTTCCTTTTCATCAACTATTTCTTTAGATTTAATAAAATTAACCCCTCCTTAATTCCCTGATTGAGATCCAATTGGATCGAAAGAGGTTCCTGGAGGGTTTTCTTTTTAACAAGAACATCCATCTCAATATTTACTAAAATTGACAAGACCCCAGTGTGTATGCTCTGCACTTGGATGTGGTTTGTCCGATCAGTCAAGAAATATCAAAAGCACTTGATTGACTAGTATAATTAGGATTCACTCTCCCAAATTGACAAACCATCAAGTGAAAATCCAACACCTAGATCAAACCATTATGGTGGCAAAATACCCAAAGGAAGTGGGAACTCCTGAAAAGTGACCTCGGGGCGCAGATCTCTGTCACACCCTAACGGGTGCGTTATGAACAATAGCCCCATAGACTCCATTCAGCCCACATATTCCTTGCGGGTAGCCGTGAAGGTTTAGTTTTGGACATACTCCCAGTACTCTTGGGTATATCTGGAGTCCACCCCTTCGCCTAATTTTAATCAACTCATATTTCACATTAAATTAAAACGTACCAAGAGGCAATTTCAAAACATTCACTCCAAGCACATGCAAGTACATTGATTTTCTTTTGACTCCATTTTAAGGCACTGGTTATTTTCTTGCTATATATATATTGTGTCTCAGCATTGTGCTTTCGTGCGCTCATTTTGTATCTTGTCATCTATGGTTGTTTATGGTTAAATTTCAAACTCCTACGTAATTCATTTAGTTTAACATCACCATACTAAGTAATTAGCCTTAGTAACTTAATAGGGTCTACCCCCCTTGGCTTCGTTAGGAGTTGAGCCTAAACGGAGGAGTTAAGAACAAGGTGACAACCTTGACTCGAGACTTGCCCCCAGGGACACACTGAGTGGCTTGAAGATTTCTGCCACGTGACCCAGGTGTGTGAAAGGCGACAACAAGAAGCACAACACTGGAGGCTTCTGAACACTGTTGCCAATGCAACTTGGAAATCACAAGGGACATGAAATTGTGTGGGTCCCATGGTAGACTCACCAACGTGCTAGAGTTAGGTGACAACCAGGGTCTTTGACCAAATAATGAATGGACCAATACCATGTATGAATCTCAACAGTGCAATAATGTAGCTGAAGTCGAGCACGTGAGACACAACCAACTCGAAAAAGCACTAATGACTCCTTTCAAGTGGTCCAATGAACTCATCAATGAGGTGGATAAAACCAGGATACAGGGACCTCTAGCTTTATCCTCTGGAATAGATGTGATGACATTGACAGAGGGAGACCTGCAACTAATGAAGGCAATGATGTGTCCTTAACTAGAAGCACGAGGGGGATAACCAAAGACGTGGAACAATCTCGGGACTAACACACTGAATGGGGGAACAAGGGCAGCGGAGTACAGGGGACTCAAACTTCCTTTGTTTAGAGTATGATGGCAGGGCGGACCTGAAAACAAATGAAACTAACTCATGGGAGGGGGATCATAGCTATAATGCCGTGAAAATATCTGCAAATGGGAAATATTGAGGGAGGTAACTGACTAGTGGTATCTAGGGGATCCAAGGAAGAGCCATTGCATAATACTCTGGAAAAAGGAGACCTAATGGGGGGAAGTTTCCATACTGTGATATCATATGTGGTGGTGCCTAAAGACACAGTTTGGTCCCTCTTCATAGTTTAAGGAGCACGCAGAAGGGATATAAATAAGCTTGATATGACACGATCTCGTGGATTTTTAGCGAGCTCGAAAAAGTAAATGCTTGATGGTGTTTTCATTTCTAGAGAGTCTAAAAACAGGAAGAAGACTCTAATTTGGTCTCTTTTTCATTAATAGTATCCTAAGCCCCAAAAAGGATAAAAGTATACAAAGGAGAGCTCTTCCAACCTTTTGGGGAAGGAAGACTTCTTTACCGTTGGTAGTCCAACTTGGCTGGAAAAGATTAAACCTATATTGAATGGATGGTCGTTCAAATACTTTTACGAGCATGAACGAAACCAAGTTTGGTCGGAAATCTTTTCTTTTATTTTTCGTAAAGTACGGTCCCAATGTTTGAGAAAGCATACAAGTATACAAAGGGAAACGTTCCTAGCTGGAAGGTGCTAGGGTGATCCTTTTCTTATAATAGTCTAGGTGGTCCAAAAAAGGAAATAAACAAGGCCACATAGATGCCATTTCAAATACTTTAACGAGTGTGAAAAGAAGCAATAGTGCTCGACAATATTTTCATTATTTTAGAAGTCAGAAAAGAGCTTAACAGAAACTCCGTAATGGTCAATCAAGCAAGGGGGAAGTGTTCGATATACGGAAAGAGGTTATGTTGTGAACATGGATTAGAGGAATAAATGCAGAACACTGATGGGGCTCCCTTGCGGAATGATGTATGGCGGTAAAATATGTCCAATTATGTAGTATGGATGGAGCATGTGGCTCGTGAACATGCCAATACATACAATGGGTGATTCGCATGATGGCACGCAAATTGAAGTGAAATTATGGGAAATGGCCCAAAAAATTATAGTGAGAACACGAGACGAGGGTCTTGTCAAAATATAGAGGGTGGACAACTGAACCCGTGGTGTGAGTGACGTCCCAAACAAACTCCGGATGACTCTGTGGTGCATAGAAGAAAAAATAGACCAAATGGAGGCTTGTGGGTATGGAGCTAGCTCTACGTACAAGGTGCGATTCACGTGGTGGCACACAAATCAAGGTGAATTTGAGAAATGGCCGAAGAAAGTAGGGAGGGATTCAATCTAGTACAGGTCATCTCTTCACCCGAGATATTTTTTCACAGTGGTGGTAGCTTCCTATCCTCATAAAAGATGATCGATACATGAGCATGGACTACCGGGGAGATGCTGGAGAGGCCTTGACCTCTAGTATAGGTCTAGGGGCATGATGGTAGTCTAGCATGGTGGTATCTAGATAATAGGCGTGACATACTATGTGCATGTGCAGACGTGGGACCTCACCCTCTAGTGGGGCAACAGCGGCACAGGGGTAGGGTGGATATGTTAGATCCACCTGCTCACATGCAAATGATGCGATGAAGTTCTACAATGGACTCACTGCGACTGGATGTGGAGAAACTATTGGAGGGGGTCACCAACACGTGGTTAAACAAGAAAGAAAAACTATGACACAAGTGTACTGATGGTGGGTGACCTTAGGCATAGAACCTCCAGCGAAGGAAATTGGCTTTGCCTTGGAGACTCTGCAGTAGGCGTAAATTACGAGGAGGGTGAAGATTCATGATGGAATAAACCTTCAGCGGATCCACCGTAATCCCTTTGTGGGATATGATAAACCTAAGTAAACACCTGGTGGGGACACAAAACACATACTTGAGGGGGTTTAAGCGGACGTTATATTTGTGACATTGCTAGAAGACTTTTTGTAAGTCTTGTAGATGTTGGGAACGCTTCAGAGAGCAAGCTGTGAGGTCATCTAGGCAGACCAAGATAATATGGATAAGGTCATGGAAGCAAAACTTCATGTCCCGATGAAAAGTGGCTCCAACATTTTTAAGGCCAAATGGCATAACCTGATATGAAAACGTGCCCCAGGGGGTTGTGAAAGCAGTCTTGTACTAGTCCTCTTTCTGGATTTGAATTTGGTCATAACCAAAAAAACCATCCATGAAAGAAAAGAATTCGTGGCCGGCATAAGCATCAATGATTTGGTCAATGAATGAAGTGGGGAAGTTGTCTTTGGGACATGCCAAGTTCAAGTCAAGGAATTCAGTATAGACGCGAATGGTACCTTTTTTGTTGTTGATGGGAACACAATTAGAAACCCAAGTGGTATACACGATGGGGTATATCAAACCTGCTTTACGCAATTTTTCGATCTCGGCTTTGAAGACAGAAGCCTTAAAGGGGTGAATGGGTCTTTGATTTTGGCGTATGGGTGCAACATTAGGCCATGTGTCGATATGATTTTTGACGATATATGGATCAATACCAGACATCTCGGTGTAGGACTAAGCGAAAATATCATGGAATTCCTGAAAAAGTGCTTTGTAAGAAGCAAATTATTCAGGGGAGCAATATGCTTCGAGTGTAATATCTTCAACTACCTGGGTTTGGTTGATATATTGACCTTGATGGTTGGTGAAATGTTAGCCATGTTTCCCTATTCAAAGGCATTGGGTGCTGGAATGGGGTTCTTGAACCGGTCTACTTTTCCATGGATGAAGTCTTTGGATTCAGTTGAGTATTGAACTGACGATGAAAGGGGTTCATCGAGGATAAAGAATGAGTGATGGTGCATATCATCCCAAGGGTACTCAGGGATCGACAGGGATTCAAGGATCTCCTCATCATTGTTAAAATGATGCATAGATAGATCAGAGGCAGGGATCAAAATTCAGGCCGTCATAGCCTGTCAAAGGGCTCTCATCCCGTCAGTGAAGTGGCATTTGAAAATTGCCAGTCATTTAAAATCACGTTTTTTATTTTTGTCATTTAAAAAAATTGATCATTTAAATTTAAATGCCATTAAAAGGGTTGACACTAAACTTTCCCGTCAACAATTTAATTCAATCAGCTTGTCTACATGGATGACATGGGTGATGATACTAACTCCCAGCCTCCAGCTGCCAGCATGCCACAAGTGCATTAATGGGATTGCCACGACGCTGCCTGAGCGACCCTACTGCAATAAACAATGAGAATGCAAAAATATTGGAGCACAACAGATATTTTATTGATCGCAGGCCACTTCAAGGGGGCAACCTCCTTTGAGCAAGCTCAATACAAAAAACTCTTTGGTGCTTTCAATAGCCTCAACACATACTTATATACTAAGTCTAATCTAAACAACTATTACTCCACATGAATGTGGGATAA
The DNA here is from genome assembly GCA_001517045.1 of Pseudotsuga menziesii. Classification (NCBI taxonomy): domain Eukaryota; kingdom Viridiplantae; phylum Streptophyta; class Pinopsida; order Pinales; family Pinaceae; genus Pseudotsuga; species Pseudotsuga menziesii. The sequence goes on from LPNX010183289.1 coordinate 277,613, forward strand.
TGCAACCTATTAACTGGACGACTTAACAACTATTACTTACTCCCGTTGAATGTGGGATAATACATCATACTAATTGGACGACTTACAAAGCATATGCGTCCGACAAAATATACCAACAAAATAAAGAGGGGGGTTGACACGGGTTCTTAGCATCCCCTAGAAAAAGCTTTGTCCTCAAATCTTTAGATGTGGAAACAACTGCTGAATCTGAAGGAGCGGTTCCCATGTAGCATCCTCTGGTTGCGTGCTGGGCCACTGAATTGAAGACCTTTGTGATGGACCGAGAGAGAAGCTGACAAGTGTGCTTATTGAGGATGGTCTCTGACTTCGAAATAATGGATCCTTCATTATCCCATTCTGGTAAAACAATTTGTGCGCTAATGTTGGCGCCGATCACTTACTGATTGCGAAAAGGAGGAAGTGCCAATTTATAAGCAACATACCTAATCTTGTGAAGAACTAGAGATGGGCCAGAGATCTTCGGAGTGAGTGTTTGATGCCCTTTGCCTTTCACGGAGGATTTCTTGTAACGCTGCAGACGAAGAAAAACCATATCATCAACGTGAAAAGTGCGCTCAAAACGGTGTTGATCAGCCTGTTGTTTCATCGGCATCTTGTCAGGTGAAGATTGTCCTACAGGAGGTGAAGAATCTGATGTCGGTTTCGAAGAACCATGTCAATTTCCTGAACTGGTGAACTGCTGGGGGTGGATGGGAGGAGTACTGGAGGTGCATGGCCATAAACTACTTTATATGGAGTCATTTTAGATGCAGTATGGTAGGAATTAGTACCACCATTCAGCGAGAGGGAGCCACTTTTTCCATTGAAGTTGTTCTTCAGAGGTGAAACAATGAAGATAAGTTTCCCAATATTTGTTGACGACTGTAGTTGGACCCTCTATTGGTGGGTGATAAACTGAACTCATATGCAGTTTGGTGTCAGGGAAGCGAAAATGACTTATGAAAGTTGTGTTGCGGTCGGAGACAATGGAATAAGGGATTCCATGAAGAAGGAATATCTAGGCCATGAAAATTTGTGCGATTGAAGAGGTGATATATGGATGGAGTGTAGTTTCACCCTTGTGGTGCTGACAAGGAACAAATTTGGCAACCATATGTTGAATTTTGTGTTGCACCCCCTTCCAAAAGAAGTTACGGCGCGCCAGCTCATATGTTTTGATGAACCCAGAGTGCGCTGCCGATGGAGAAGCATGGAGTGCATAAAAGACCGCATGTTTAAGGTCTGTGCTTTGGGGAAGCACCAGACGACCCTTGTATCTCAGAGAAAATCCATCCCAAGGGGAATATGGTACCACAGAAGGGTTACTGGCCAACTGTTGGATGACTTCAGATAATGAGGATTCATTGACATAGCCTTGCTGAAGAGAGTGTAACCAAGTTGGAAGAGGCATGCAAATAATTGAAAGAGAAACAATGGCATCAAATGTGTGGAAAAGAGCATCCATCGCAAGATTGTCCTAAGCCTTCTTATAGTCATAATCCTTGAGTTTGATAACCCATTTTTGTTGTGTTGGGGATGAGACCCATTGTTCCATGAAATATTTCAAACTCTGGTGATCAGTCTTGATGCCGAAAGGATTCTCTAAGAGGGATGGCCACCACTTCTGTACTGTGTCCAAAATAGTCATCATTTCCTTCTCATATGTAGAGGTGGATAAATTATTTCTAGAATTGCATTTGTCGGTGAAGGCAATGGGATGTTCATCTTGAAAGAGGACAACCCCAAGTCCATTGTCATAAGCATCACTCTCAAGAGGGAAGAGCTTGGAAAAATAAGGCATCTGAAAGGTGCATCGGAATGAAAGATCCAAGGGAGTAGTTGAGACTGCTGAAGGTTGCATCTGAATGAAATGGAGCTGAGCAATGATACCATGTGAATTCATCTTAAGGATGTTTTCCATGCGATGGGAATTGATGATGCTGAGAGAACCTGGTTGTAAGCCATTGAAGTTGTGTTTGTTCCCATTGACTGAAAATTGCATCCGTAGTTCAGCAAAATCCCATAAGATAGGTCCAAGTGTGCGTAACCATTGAGTTCCCAAAATCACATCACATCCTCCTAGAGGCATGGAAAACATGTTAGAGCGCAAGTTATAATATCCAATAGAGATACACACATTGTGACACTTTCCTTTGGAAGGAAAGGTGCTCCCATTGGCAACCATGACTTTAAAGATGGAGCAAGGATGGACAAAACTATCAGCTTGTTTGGCAATCTGAGAGTCAATGAAGTTATGGGTGCTACTAGAATCAATGAGTATTGTAAGAAGAATCTTCTTGAAGAAACCCTTGACCTGCATGGTTTGTGGGGCGGTGACTCCGACTAATGCATGGAGAAATATCTTGGGGTGTTCATCATGAGAATGAGAGTCAACAGGTGGTTGCTGAATGTCGACCTAAGCGTCTACTGGATCCTGAGAAACTTCACAATTTTCAAGTGCAGGTGGAGAATCCACATCCAAGAGATAGATATTTTGCTCAACACATCTATGTCCTCGGGTGAATTTCTCGTCACAACTATAACAAAGCCCTTTTTTCCGACGTTCCCGCATCTCTGCTTCAGACAAATGCTTGATGTAACGCCCTGGATTTGACCCCGTTGCATTAGATGTACATGATGTATATATTGTAAACGATCATGGTGCGGAGCTAAAGGCCAAGGCCCCACCATTGATCGGTTATGCTATGTTTTGGATTTAAATTTGTTACCGATGGTATATCGGGGCATACATCATATATTATGTTTGTCATCATGTAAATATGCATCTATAATTAATTAAATGAACCCGACCAGCTACGATCGCGGAAACTAAAATGAGAAAGGGGCATGATTTTCACAAGGATAAGGATGTGGGGGAATTGTCAAACCTTGGCCAATAGGGGAAAATACCCATGTGTCTTCTTTCCTTGTTTTACCCAACCACTTTCATTAAGAATTGCTACTGGTGGTTGAGGCAGTTATTGTCTTTGGGAGTGGGGGTGGCAGGACTGTCAGTCCTCACCCACATGCACACTCCACCACGGTTGACTTCACAATGGAAGAGAAACCATTGCGATCACTCACGCAGACATTCATTCTCTCCATGCCTGTGCTGAACACTCACGCACTTCCAATTCGCGTCCTCTCTGTAGGTTGTTCGTCCTTACGCAGGGACCATATTGCGTCCATTATCCTCACGCACAGGTATTCTTCTGTGTTGGACTCACATAGCTAGCTAGGAGCTGTGTGTTTTCACCCATGATCTGCTGTGTTTGTTGTGCTCTTCCTTACGTTTTGGGACGGGAGTCTGCTCATTTCACGCACAGTTTGGAAGTCGGTATTTTTCTCTTCCTTAGCGTGGTTTATGTATGTTTTTCCTTACCAATTCGTGGCCGCTACATATGTTTGCCTCTGCCCAGCTGTGAATGTGGTTTTATCTTTCCATCCTTGGACTGTGTAAGCTCCTTGGCGACTTCATTGTTCAGATCGGGTCGCTGATTTCCCCATGTGGTTGTCTGTGTTTGCCGTGGTCTTCTTTACATTTTGGGGACTGTTGTAAATTTGCTTGAGAGTCATTTTGGGAACGATAGGGCCAAGAATGACTCAGGAATTGGCTTTTCTTTCTTAAGCTGGATCAGCTGTTTGATTGCATGTGTGCAATGGTGGGTCTTCAGACTGTGTAGGGAGCAGGGATGGGGCTTGGTTTGCTTGATAAACCTAGTGGTTGGAAACCACACAGATAGAGCTAGAGGGCTGGCCTTCTTCTCCATCACCCCTGAATAGCACTGGAATGGAATGCAGGGCCTGAGGGACTGTGTCGCAGAGAAGGGACTGATTCCTTGTGTTGGGTGTGTGTGGGTGTCTTAGAGGTCAGGCTAGTTCTGGTGTAGGTGTTCTTGGCTCTGTAATGAGCTCACCAGCTTAGCATTGAGCCTTTCCCCAACTCCTTGATGGCCTGATAAACCCAACTGTGTTGGCTTGGCTGTGTTTTGTATATCCTTGGCTATGTGTAAGCCTGCTTGTTCCCTTATTCCTTGGAGAATCATGCCCAACTCGAGGGTGGCAGCGCTGCTGAGAGATTAAGGAGCACGCTGGCCTATGGTTGGGTGGAATGTTGCAGCAACGTAGCTGGTTGCAGATCGACTTCTTCATAAGATAAGTGATTTTGTCCATTTTTACTTCTGCAACTATATTTTCTGTTAAGGAATGTTATGATGAACATGTTAAATGAATGCTTGTGTGAATGCATGTTGATTCCGCTGTGCATGATAAATAACTAACTGTGTATGATAAACAATTGCACTTGTGCATGTTTTACTTCAATGCATTTTGTGTGAATGCATGTTGTTTCTGTTGCGCATGATAAAGACTTGCATCTGTGCATGTTCTAGTTCTAATTATTTTACACCAGCATTCTATTTCAGTTAGCTTATGCCTTCACATGTTCATGGGGCTGGTTGCCCAGATGGTTAACGCCATGGGTCGCGTCCTCTTTGCCGGTCGGAGGGTTGGGGACGTGACAGTTAGTGGTATCAGAGCTCATGTTGCAGCATGGGCCTGCATGAGCCATGAAGGATGCAAGGTTGTATTTCATTCTGCCTAGCAGAAATCATAATTTGAATGGCTGTAAAATTTAAAAATTGGTCCAAGTGTTGAAGAGTCGGATCATCGGAACGGATTAGAGGAACAGACTTCCGATGTAAGGGAAGAGTTAGCGATTTCCAGTCCGCCGTTGCGGCTGTCGAAGGACTAACTCGCCGATGCGGAAGTGCTTAGTGGATCAAGCGTTCGCAGTTGCGGAAGTCCAAATCACTAAGTCTTCCGACGAGAAGAAAGGCTGCCGATATCGATCGGGTTGTGTCGCTGATCGAAGGAAGATCAAGGCTGAGGAGCTGCCGTTACGGCTGCAGATGGAATTGTTCGCCGACGGAAAGAAGTTTAAAATTTTTTCTAAGGCAGAAATCGTTGATTGGCGGAAGAAGTTAGCGATTCGTGAGCCGTAATTTCGGAAGCCAAAATTACTAAAGTCTTCCAATGAGAAGTGATAGCCGACACCGCAAGAAAAGTTTTAAAATTTTTCTAAGTAAAGGGCGGCTGATCGGAAGAAGTTCGTGTTTGGTGTGCTGCCGTTGCGGAAGCCAAAGGCACTAGCCTTCTGATGTGGAAAGACCGCCGACGCCGAAAGTTTAAATTTTTTCTAAGTAAACAGCCGCCGATCGGAAGAAGTTCATGTTTGGTGTGCCGCCGTTGCGGAAGCCAAAGGCACTAGTCTTCCGATATAAAAGGTCTGCCGATACCGATTAGGTTGTGTCGTCGATCGGAAGAAGAAAGAAGATCATGTTCCGCCATTGCGGCTGCGGATGGAACTAGTTCACCGATGAAAAGGGAAAAATTGAAAATTTTGGTTAAGTATGAAGACGTCGGAAAAAGTTAGAGCTTCCGACAGCTGATGAGCTACGTCGGATGAAGTTAGTGGATTGGACGACCGCCGTTGCGGCCGTCGAAAGGAATAACTTTCCGAAGGGCTAGAGGACCCGATTGCCGATGTTAGTGCTTAGCAGATCCGATGGCCGATGCGTAGCGGAAAAAATTAGTTGTTTCAGCCGCCGATACAGCGGAGAAGTTAGTCATTTGGGCTGCCGAAACATCGGGTCAATAGTTGAAATGAGATCCGATTCTACAAGGAGGAAATTTTTGAGTTTTCCGTGGGATTTTTCCAGCAGATTTTGACTGTTATTCATTGGGATTTTTAGCTATTTTTCAGTGAATTTTCAGGGCTTAAAAGGAGAAAAGTGGCAGCGATTTCATGCGCCAGATTGCGCGAAAACCAATGATTTACAAAAAAAACGAGGGCGCTGGTATTTTTCTCTTCCTCAGCGTGGTTTATGTATGTTTTTCCTTACCAATTCATGGCAGGTACATATGTTTGCCTCTGCCCAGCTGTGAATGTGGTTTTATCTTTCCATCCTTGGACTGTGTAAGCTCCTTGGCGACTTCATTGTTAAGATCGGGTCGCTGATTTCTCCACGTGGTTGTCTGTGTTTGTTGTGGTCTTCTTTACATTTTGGGGACTGTTGTAAATTTGCTTGAGAGTCATTTTGGCCACGATAGGGCCAAGAATGACTCAGGAATTGGCTTTCCTGTCTTAAGCTGGATCAACTGTTTGATTGCATGTGTGCAATGGTGGGTCTTCGGACTGTGTAGGGAGCAGGGATGGGGCTTGGTTTGCTTGATAAACCTGGTGGCTGGAAACCACACAAATAGAGCTAGAGGGCTGGCCTTCTTCTCCATCACCCTTGAATAGCACTGGAAGGGAATGCAGGGCCTGAGGGACTGTGTAGCAGAGAAGGGACTGATTCCTTGTGTTGGGTGTGTGTGGGTGTCTTAGAGGTCAGGCTAGTTCTGGTGTAGGTGTTCTTGGCTCTGTAATGAGCTCACCAACTTAGCATTGAGCCTTTCCCCAACTCCTTGATGGCCTGATAAACCCAACTGTGTTGGCTTGGCTGTGTTTTGTATATCCTTGGCTATGTGTAAGCCTACTTGTTCCCTTATTCCTTGGAGAATCATGCCCATCTCGGGGGTGGTAGTGCTGCTGAGAGATTAAGGAGCACGCTGGCCTATGGTTGGGTGGAACGTTGCAACGACGTAGCTGGTTGCGGATCGACTTCTTCATAAGATAAGTGATCTTGTCCATTTTTACTTCTGCAACCATATTTTCTGTTAAGGAATGTTATGATGAACATGTTAAATGAATGCTTGTGTGAATGCATGTTGATTCCGCTGTGCATGATAAATAACTAACTGTGTATGATAAACAATTGCACTTGTGCATGTTTTAATTCAATGCATTTTGTGTGAATGCATGTTGTTTCCGCTGCGTATGATAAAGACTTGCATCTGTGCATGTTCTAGTTCAAATTATTTTACATCAGCATTCTATTTCAATTAGTTTATGCCTTCACATGTTCATGGGGCTAGTTTCCCGGATGGTTAACGCCATGGGTCGCGTCCTCTTCACTAGTCGGAGGGTTGGGGACGTGACACTTGATAGGAGTGGTTCTAGGAGTTGGCAGATTTTGGGTTCTTTGAGGAACCATAGGTCTGAATGGATCAAGAGTGGATTTGGAGCATTGTTGAGCCCGGATCTTGTCCTCTGCGAGCTTAGCCAACCCGAGGGCTTCCATCAGTGTGTAGGGGCAGGACATTTTAACCTCAGAGCGTATTGCATCCTTCAGACCACTGATAAAACAACTAAGGTAGAATGCATTAGGCAATCCCTTGGTGTGATTGGCGAGTTTCTCAAATTCTGTCTGATACTCCCGCACAGTGCTAGTTTGGCAAAGTTTGGTGAGTGCTCCTGTGAAGTCATCAAAAGCACTAGGACCAAATCGCTGCAAGAGGAGTTGGGAAAAATCTGTCCAGTTTGGCTCGGCATGAGCCTTGATGTACCAACGGAACCATTGAAGTGCTTCATGTTCCAAATAAAAGGATGCAAAGGGGACTTTATTAAAATCAAAAGTGTTATGCAGACTGAAATATTGTTTTGCCTTATAAATCCATCCAGTCGGATCATCACCATTGAAGAGAGGAAAATCCAGCTTGGTCCCGCGATAGTGGCTAAACAATGAGAACCCAGTGTCTACAAAAGACTCAAGCTGGCGGCAGTTGTCCATGGGTTAATGCTGATGATTGAGGCCGAGACATTTTTGATCTAGATCCTCAAGTTTGGACTTGATGGCGGCAAGTTCGTCTTCCATTTGTTTATTTGCTTCGGTGCGGGTAACAACCATAAGCAATTTTTTTTTAAAGGTAATGGGTAGAAAAACAAAAATGGAGAGGGTTTTAGAAAATGAGATTTTTGATTTGGAAAAAAATTGGGGGGTAATTGGGGTTTTATGGGGTTTTGGACACTTTTTTTTAGGGACAAGAAGCAGAAAATGGGAATTTCAGAGGTGGGATGAAGGAATTGGAAAAGGTGGCAGAGAGGGAAAATGTAGCATTGGGGTGATAGTGAAATTTCAAGGAAAATAGAGCTAAATCAAGGAAGATATGGCTGAAAAACAGAAATTTATACTTTTTTTTCTCTGAAGAACTTATCTGTGGCGGTGCTAGAAGCTGCGTTTTATCAACAGGAAATGGAGTAAATGATCTGTGACAAAGCTAAAATTATGCACGTTATCAACTGTAAATAGAGATGGACCCCAGGTATAATCGACTTCCTATTGTTTCAAAGGTAGTCACTCAGCCACCAAGGCTGTCTCAGGCTTAAGTATTGGGGCAGTACCCCACACTTCACGACGCAGGTAAAACTGCTAACCGCTTGGCCAAATATGACAGCTCTTTGGTTTTTCTCATGGATGGGAATCTAGTCAATCTGGTGGGGGACGTTGCCCTTTTCGCTTGGTAGGTCCTCTCAATGGCCAGCTACTTCGGGGTTCCCGTGGTACTCCTCACAATGAGTTTTAGGGCTAGGCCCAATTACTTCCCACAGTTAAGTGGATAGGGTTTATGCCCTAATCCAAATGAAAAATACCGCTGCAAGAAGAAGAAATACTGTAATAATCAAAGTGCCAGAAAAAATGTGGCTGAAATTCCACCCAATGGTCAAAAACCAGTAATTAGAGCTAGGGTTTTGAGACTAAAACTTTTAAAATGAGCACAACCTAAGCTATGTTGCTCAGAATCGCTATTATATCCTGTTTCTGGAACTGGAACAACCACTCTGCTTCTACCCACGAAATCGGAATATAAATCTGAGCACCCAGTCAAAATATTTTCGCTCCGCAATTTCCGCAGCTGTCACCGAAATTCTAAAAAATTGTTGATTTGAAATCCGCGATATCTCCACTTTTAGAACTCCAAATGAGATGATTTTTTTTTGAAACTGTGTATTTTTGAAAGAGGAATTCAGATATGCAACCAATTTCTTCTGATTCTAGGCAGAAAGTTTCAGAAAATTATTTGAAATTAGTCGCCCAATTTTGTCCTCTTTTTTTTTTTGAACAACTGTAAGGCACACAGCGCTAAGAAGCACGGCAGGAATTTTTTTTTCCTTGAAATTCCACCCAACGAGCCCAAAAAAGTGCTCTGATACTAGATGTGGAGAACCTCCTGCAATAAACAATGAGAATGCAAAAATATTGGAGCACAAAAGATATTTTATTGATTGCGAGCCACTTTGAGGGGGCAACCTCCTTTGAGCAAGCTCAATACAAAATAACTCCTCGGTGCTTTCAATAGCCTCAACACATACTTATATACTAAGTCTAATCTAAACAAATATTACTCCACATGAATGTGGGATAATGCAACCTATTAACTTGACGACTTAACAACTATTAGTTACTCCCCATGAATGTGGGATAATACATCATACTAATTGGATGACTTACAAAGCATATGCGTTCGACAAAATATACCAACAAAATAAAGAGGGGGGTTGACACGGGTTCTTAACACACTGGGGATTTGGGAACATGTGTGACTACGCTTTGATGTCCATTTTTAATGTTCATTCAGTAATGAAATATAAGTTCAAATTAAAAAAACAAAAAGAGGGAGTGTGTAAAACCATGAAAGGTATCATAGACTTAACCCGTTTGATTCTAATATGTGGGAATTTAGCAGTAAAGCTGAGTATTACATCCTTTCCCAGAGGAGCTCCACCTAAATGGATTTCCTGAAGAGAACCCAAATCATATTTGCTGGCACCTAGAGATTTGGCTAGGGCTGCTAGAACAGAAGGAAAAGTAGGAAGAAGAGTCACTTTGTATCACTCTACGCTGTGCATCATTTCATCCATGTCAAACTTTGGTGGCACAACAATGGTGGCTCCAACCACAATAATGCACACAATAGAGTGCAAATCATAAATATGGAACATGGGTATACTGCTTAAATATATCTTACACCTCTCTGTTTCCTGTTATCGAAGCAATATAATTCCTATGAGTTGGAACCACACCCTTGCTTTTTCTAGTCTTTCCCGAAGAGTAAAGAAGGGTGGCTGTGTCATCCTGTATTGTGTCGATGGATGGCAATGCGGCAGTCGACTGGCCTTCAAAGTTCACTCTCATTTTCCAAATTTGAATATTGGAAACTGGAGCCTGGAGTCTGGAGGTTTCAGTGCTGCAATGTTGTAGCCTGTATTATGTTATGCTATACTCTGTAACCCATTACCCTACTATCCTGTGGCTGAAATCATTTAGAATTTTAATTAAGCGACCCCATTGGCATGGATGGCCTCCTCAGAAAGTGCTCAGTTCTATGAATCTCCCCTGAAATCTCTGTTGCATTAAACTAGAGAAGGATTGGATTCTAGAGGCCAATTATGGACTGTGTGCTTTACTCTTAATTTATATTTGAAAAAAATTAAAATATATGATGTATGATGCATCAACGATCCTTTGTTCGAGATTGGAGTTACACCATAATATGTTTGTCAAGTTTTTATTATATTATTGTGTTTTCCCTTTTGTCTGAAGGATATTGGTGCACTGTGAGTTATCAAATCATTTTGTTTCACATAAAAGAAATCAATTTTCACATTGACTCATCCTCAACCAAACAATCAACATAATACATTCTTTGTAACACAATCGAGGAGCTCCACTTCAAACTTTGAATATCCTGTAAATAGTGTTTTATTATAAAATTTTAAATATGGTATCTTTGACTCTTCTTGATCACAACGTGGTTTGATTTTCTGTATATTATTTTGATACTAAATCTGATGTCACATATTCCGAGTTTTAATTTAAAAAACACAACTTCTAGTAAGTGGATATCGAAGGCAGCAAAGGCTTCCTTTCATCTTAAATGGCTCAAAGGCAACAAAGGATTCCTTTTAGCTTAAATTCCCATTGCCAACCATTGTGATTCCTTTGTTACTTCAATGTTGATCTTCCATAATGATGATGATTTCTCCCATTAGTTGGGCAATGGACTAGGAAAGGTGAACATGTCATGTGGAAATCCCTCATGGGCACAAACCTCGGTTCCGAGCTCTATTAGGTAATGTGATTTGATCGATGGCCATTCAATATACCCTAATTTCATCGATCTGAGGTTAACATTTAAAGTGTTTTAATCTATCCACATTAATACATAAGGTTGTAAAGAAAGAGTTCGACTCAATGAATATTGGTTTTCTCTCAAGTTTTTTTTATGAAATCCCATGTTGCAATCCTCCAGCTCCTCTATATTAAGTATTTAACCTCCCAGCTTGAGCATGGTTTCCGTGGACCGTGAGTGTTTTATAGACCCTTATGTAGATAAAAGTTATCACAAATTTAAATAACTTGAATTTCAATTAAAATCTAATGACCTAGAATTCCAAACCATTAACCCATACATGATTAAATTATCAATTAAGGATTTTCTTTAATAGAGATTCCTGAAATGCCAACCACTTTGATTATTACAAAGGTGAGCTATCCACTCCCAAATGAGAATTTGTTGCATTTATTCATTAAAAATATTTGTAAACCTTCAACTCTTTATTTTTAAAATATGGTGCCATTCTGATAACCTTCAACTCTCTATTAGTGGTCCATTTAAACTATGGTGGCATGTTGATAACCTTGAGCTCTCCATTAGTGGGCCATTTAAAACTATGGTGGTATGGTTATCAACTCAAGCTCTTTGGCTTGTTCAATCTGCATGTGAATGCTGATTTGCTTAATGTGCACGTGAACACTGGTTTGTTTAATCTGAGGCTTTCCAGATAAGAAAATACACATGCACGATGTCACAGTAGCTAGCAGTTAAAAACTTTATTATGGGGCAGAGGCCAAAATAGAAGTTTGTGTTCATCATTCAAGAATTTTTTTAAAACTTTTTCACCTGTTTTTCACTCTCTTTTGAGTTTTTTTAATATAAATCGTTATTCAATAAATTATTTTATGTTTTAAGTTTTACTATTTTAGATGAAGTTTGGTTTGGCAATATCATTGTGATTGTATTGTTGCGTTCTTTCCCTTCCTATCAGAGTCTTATTTCTGGTAGTTTACTGATTTAATTAGACTCTTTCAGCACTTTCAGTACAATCTAGTACCTTCAGATCTGTTTTCTCAGCTCTTCGGCACTCTGCCTTAGCACTTGGACACTTGGACACTTTGGCACTCTGCACTTCGACATTTTGGCTCAAAGGTACCAGTGCTTTCCTCAAGGAGGGCTGCATTTTGGAAAACTGTTCCCATTTGCAGGTGCCACAAGTTTTATTTTCAATTTTTTTTGTCATAAATTTAATTGAAATGCATTATTTTTTTAGCACATTTTTTTTAATGAAGTGTGCAATTAATGTGTTATTACCATTTGAAATGATAGTTTTTTTAGAAACCCTTCATCATAGAAAGACAGTATGAATAAATATCCTTCTATCTGAAATTAGGACCAGCCCTTCAAATTTGATCCCTCGTTGTAGGGATCCTCTATCACTGAGGAGACATAAGGACTATTGGAACTAGAGCTCATGTATATGGTGTTGGTTGTGTCCGAGGAAGAATCCGAAGGGTGGATCTCCTACAGTATGGTAATGTTAGATTCATGGGAGTGTTTCCAAAGGTCGCGAAGAGCTGACCGATACTCGGGCAAGTATGGGAAATGGTGAGAGTAATGACCATACAAGACACAAACTACACAAGGATGGTTGGTTCGCAATGACTTGTTCCCAACCACTGGTGGATCCGGGATAATGACTACTGCAGTACCATCGGTCTTGTCTATAACATCCATGTGGGTGCGAAGGAGAGGTAACTTTGGATATTTTTGTGTCGCATGTCCCTGGACATCACACAACGCGCAAGTAGGAGCCAGACGTGGTTCAATCGTTGCTTTGGCAGCCTTGCCCCAACCTTTTTTGGAGGAGGAGGGACATGCATGGAGATAGGAGTAGTCTTAGATGGACTAGGAGGTGGGTGTGACACAGTCTCAATGGGTTGGATTGGATTCAACACAACGTGGGGAATTGGGGGTGGGGTGGGTGGATCGAGGTAACACATAGGAAATCCCAGCGTAAAACTTGGTAGGTTGAGAGTAACCATGACAGGCTTGCTCACAATGACACATGGTGGAAAAAGGAAGGGAATCATGTGGATCGGGAACAAACCCTAATAATTCCTGAATTATTATGGCTGGGATTGCGACTGAGGTGGCGATGTGGTCAAGACGGTATTAGATGTGATAGTGCACAAATTTGATACGTCAGCCAACAAAGGTGGAGGTGGTAAGGACAAAACGGTGTCCGTCATTAGAGTGTTGGAAAACAAGCCCCAGGACAACAGTGGATAAGGATGGAATAGACGTGCTGTCAATGGCAATGTCAATAGTGGGAAGGATGTGTTCCGGTGTGGCCAGGCAATCCTGATCATAGTACGTCAGTTGGTCAACACTGACGATTTTCCTGTCATGAGGGAACATCAGAAGTCGAAACACGGTAGAGGCCATGGCTCACATGGCATACATGTAGCTATGTCCTAGAAGGAGGTTGTAATCAAGTTGGGCATTGACAACCTCAATGTCAATCAAAATGATTTTATCAGCTAACTCAATAGGAACATTCATGAGAATCCCTTAGGGCTGAGTAGAGGGACCACAGTAGGAACGAAGAGCGGTTGTGGAAGTTTGAAGGGTAGGGGACCCGAGTTTCTGCCAAATGGAGGTTGACATAACGTAGGTGGATGCCCCCTCATCAATAATGCATTGATGTATGACCAAATTCCGATTTGTGATCGAAACTTGGAAGGTGACGATTGACGAAATCCTAGGTTCTCCTTGATCCAGGTTGAAGGTGATCAACCTAGAATCAGAGGGATCTACAACACCTAACGTGGAAAACAACTTTTTACGCTATGATGGACAAGTTTTAAGCATTTCCAGGGCGGACATGGTTGTAGGATATTGGGCCAAGTCGTCAACTATGTTGTAGTTGAGAGCAGATCTAGCAGTAGCATTGTTTGTGACACAACGCAAAGGGAACCGTGGGACTCTGGATGCCCCATCGGTGGGGGGTCTCGGTAAGTGTAGAGACATGTCAGAAGTGGTAGAGGTAGAGGACGTTGATGGGCCAGTGGTGGAGCCATACTGGTTTCGTCGATTCTAGAGTTTGAGTTTCGATGATGACGTCATAAGGTGGTGGACACCAACCTTAGCAGGTTGGGTCGCAACAGTTGTTGTAGGAGATTGTGGGGCTAAGGGTTGGGTTGCAACCATTCCTTGGTGGGGTAGGGGGTTTTGGAGCACCATAGGCATATGATCTGGGTGTGCTGGGTTTGGTGGAGCTGGAGCAGCCGCATTAGGGTCACGTTGATTATCGTTTTGGAGAAGTTGTTGGATGCGAGCCATGTGAGGACAGTGATGAGTGTAGCGGCCGTAGGTGTTACATATAACACACGTAAGGTTAGTCCATAACTGTGGGTTCTTACCAGGTCGAGCGGAACGTTTGGGGTTCTCTACAGGAGGTTCGATGCCATTGTTGTTTGGAGGGTTGGCCTGCTAGCCACCTCCTTGGGGTTGGTTGTTTCCTCGATTTCTACCTCGCTTGTTCTTTCCCTGCCCTTGTTGGCTATTGGGGGTGGGTTGGTTAGGGAGGTTTTGCTGTGTGTAGACCTGTCTCGTAGAAACCAGAGGAGTCGGGGTAAGAGCTGGAGTGGGTTGCACAGGTGGTGCATAATAGACCGAAGGAGCTGGTGGGGCTGCAAATCTAACCGTTTGGCCAGGACACGAGTGTGTTGAACTTGTTGGTCCATGAACTTGAGGAGTTGGTCCGGAAGGGATGGCTCCATACCGAGTCATTATGTGTGAATAATCATGGGCGTAACCATGAGGTGCATAGGAGGGAGTGGCTCCGGATTGAGCCATCACATGTGAGTAATCGGGGGCATAACTTGGTTTGGAATCACTGTGGGTGTTACTAGGATGGGGTGGCATCATTGGAGCGTTCGGATAAAACTGAGGATGCTGGGTAATGGAGCCGATAACTCCATTAGGAGCATGGGATTCCCTCGGCATGTCACGAAGTGAGGTATCAAACTGGGGAGCATCGAATATAATGGTATACAAGTATCAGACTGGGCATAGAGCAAATCAAATTGTTGAGCCTTAAGGATGTCTTATTCCTCGGTTTGCAGTTGCTTAGATGCGACGTCTTTGGCTATGGGGGGAGTAAGGTTTTCAGGAACCGATCAAGGATGATCCTATTGTCTAATTGGATCTTACACATGCTACGGGGACGATGCCATTCATGGATATGATCCGTGATATCTGTGGCTATGGTCTGACGACAGGATAGTAGGATCTCCACTCCCTCATCATAACAGATGGGTAACTGGAAGTATTGAAGGAACATCGAAGCGAGCAAGGAGAAGTTAGGGTAAGTAGCATGAGGCAATTCGATGTACCACTTGGCCGCAACACCTATAAGTGTGCACCGGGACAACCTCAATTGAACAGAGTCATCCGCAAGATGTTAAATGAAAACCACATGTGGAATGCCATAATGTGATTTTGAGGGTCCTCTTCCGCCTTGCCCTCAAACTTAGGGATGTCTGAGGGAAGCTTAGTAGGCATAAGAGGCCATTGTGGGTGGTGACGAATGGGGTCATTGGTAAACTGTGCCAAATATGGTAGGTTGAGACTATCCATAAAAGGTAAGCTAGAGATGAGGTTGGCTCAGGAAGGACCAACAATGATGTTGGTAGTTGCAGGAACGTAGTTCCCATGCATAACTGGGGTGCATGAGGTTGACTTCCAACAGTAGGAAAAGTCACTGGTATGGTAGAAATAGTTGGAATCGACGTGGAAGGGACACTGCACCCAGGGATAAAAGGTGGAATTGTAGTGACAACGGTGGCTGGAATGGAACCACCACTAATAGGTAGTGAACCAGTAGAAGTGTGTGCAGTGACAGTGGACCCACTAGCACCAGGGCCTATATCCCCAATGGAAGGGATACCTGTGATGGTAGGTTGAATGGATGTGATCCTACTACTAACAATCCCCCCTTGAAAGGGATCAAGATGTGCACTAGCCATGGGGCTAGATGGAGCAGTGAACAAGGTGGGTTCGGACTGATAGGAATCTGAATCAGAGTCAAAGGCCGTGTGTGGCTCTGAAGGTGGTGAGTGACATCAAATATGGCTCCGACGTTGACAGTTTAAAGAACCAAACTGGGGGGTGTGCCCCCTAATCCTATGTGAGTAGCATGATGGAGTTATGATGACTATATGGAGTATTGTGTAATGAATGCCAACTCAAGAGGATCAATCACAGGCTAAAAAACCCAACTACAACCGAGTGTGTAGGAGGAGAGCATATGAAACGATAACTCACAGGCAAACAACAACCTCTAAAACCAAACTGTTATAGTGGGTCCCAACAAGGCGAGTCTACAACAAAGTGGTCAGAAAGACAACAAGAAACACTACCTATGAAATAAAAATGACTCACTAACCTATGGGGTATGAGTGCAAGCAAGATCCTAAATACAAGCTGGAATCCCCTCACAAATTGTATCCTCAATAGGGTGATGAAATCCCAGTCACATAATACGAAATGGAAGAACAATATAGGCTAAGAGAATCCCACTACCGGGAAGGACCTTTGGGTAAAAGAGCCCTAGAAGAATGGCCACCAGTATACCTCGTTCATGACAAGTCTGTTCGGTTTACTTACACTTCAACCCTTTGGAACTCGACACCCAGTATACATTGGCATACATGAGGAGGACTATTAAGGTTTAGCCTTCGGTGCAAGATGGAGTGCGGTATTCCACCTTGACTTGCGAAACCCCTTCGTTGTGGATTAATCCTACTGAGCAGGGGGCCTCCCGACAAACTGGATGTGACCATGTCAACAAATACAAGAGGGTTTTGTTCCCCTAATGGACAACAAATATGTCTCAAGATGTGTGTGACAAAGGGGTGTTGTTTGGATGCCTATCCCCAAAGTCCTAACTTACCTACAAGATTGTTTTATCCTCAAGTGATGTTACAATGTTAGTTGTATTAAGTTAATTTTAAGGCTTGCTCGAGGTCATGAATCGAGCTTTTCACTTAGGTGGTGTGAATTGTGTGCAATTGATGTTTATGCCAAACCCAACAATCCATGTCGAAGATGTTCAAATCTCATTGTCAGGATGCAAATATAATACAGTAAAGAACAATAAATATGTTGCAAAAGAAATTTTTTCTTCCAAAAGTAAACTATACTTGAATCAAATAAGCAGTAACAAGAACTAATCAACCGTATGAAACATGCATGGGGTCCCAACCACGGAGCTCAACTAGAACGGCTCATAAACCAAGCAGATGGGATCTCAACACATACCAAGGGACTGCAAAAAGATTGGTTTTGGATAGAAAACAGGTCGAAACAAGGTCTGGGACAGACAAGGGGTCTAAAATGGGAATCAAAATCACAAAAAATAGACTTAAAACTGTCAGTCGCACCTATCGGCAAAACATGCATGATCTTAGTTGCACGAAATAAAGGGATAGTCATGATCTGAGCAGAAAATAGTCAAGTTGCGCAAAACAGAGGCACGACCTAGGTCATGCCTATCTAGCAGAAAGGAGCGGCTGGGTCACGGATTCCGGTCGAATAAGAGCGACTCGACCCGAACAGGAAAAAATTAAAAAAAACAGAGCTGGCTAGGGCCAAGGGGGTAGGAACTGATGCAGTAAGGGTTTGAATTGGCCGCGAGATGGCCCGATCTGTGACAAATGTGGGTTGAATAGAGGAACAAACCAATGACAACCTGCAAAAACCAAGATCCGTATGGATTGACCAGCGATGTCGCCAAAACTATAATGGGGATTTCTCCACTATTACGTGCAGAAGCACCAACCTTAGATCGTTGAGATCATAAGGAAGAGTTCAATGGAAAAACAAAAAATTAAACTAAACTAACAATTGAAAGCAATTTTTTTTTTTATCATTTTAACATAGATATCATCTAAACTAATGTGATAAACAAAAAGTGAACACACCTTTCTTCTACAAGATGGGCCACCGTAGTCATCCTTGGAAGTGGTTCCATAGCTCCACGGCTTGGGTCTGTAGTTGTCTCCATGGATAGTTGTCAAACAGGGAATGGATCCAAAGTGGGTACGGAGAATGTCTCAACATACACCGTGGGAAATGGCGTGGTAGTGGGAGTAATGGCAGAAAAGTATGTGGTAAGAGCAAAATGGCGCAACATAACCACATGTGAATGAAAAGGTATGAGTGTTTTGGGATAGCCATTCACAATGCATTTATAATATGGTCTTAGGGTTTTTAACCCAAGGTGATGACCCATTGTATTTTCTTTCCCATGGTATATATTTGTGGTTTTTTGACCTTTTCTCCTTTTTAGGGTTTTTTAATCCTTTTTGGGAGAGAGTGAAGGTAAACCATAATAAATTCTCACTATCCCTTCATTTATGGGAAGGAATAATGGTGTTTTAGACCATTTTTGTGGAAATACAATTGTGAAGGTCAAAAGTAAGGGAAATATGATGTATGTATATGGTTTAGATCATGCAGAGCTAGGTGAACACTTTTTAGTGTTAACAACAGCTGATAAACTAGGGGGTCATAGCCTCCTTCCAGTAGTTGCTGGTAAATAGGGTGTAGTACCATCCTTGTCTATAGTGGGAGGCAAAAACTATTTGTAAAATATAATTTTGCAGTAATAGGAAGTATTGGTGGTTTACCCAATTGAGATTCCACGATAAATTCGTGTTCTGTGTGTTCTTGTTGATCATGTGTGTTAATGAATAAATTAAACGTGGTTTAAATTGTTAAAAGTTATAAATACTGATTCACCCCCCCTCTCAGTATTGTCCAATATTCCAACAATTGGTATAAGAGAGGGATCCTTCACTGCAACTTTATTATTGGAAGGAAGATCCTATTAAAAATCACTATGGATCAACAAGGGTTAGTGTTATCAACCCAAATGGCACTTCTCCATCCGAGTGCTGACATTTCATATGTTGGTACACAAAAGGACACTATAGGATTGAAGGTTGCCTAAACACTATAGATGGGCATGACATGAGATGCATTTATCCTCCAACCAGCTTGCCATTTTATCTTTCTATATGTTGATTGCCGTACGCGACTATCTCCATTGAAACTCACGTACATACGCGACTATGTTTGTTGACAACCCGCGTACTGTACGCGACTATTCCCATTGCAACCCGCGTACAGATCTATACGTGGGTTTCCCTTAAAGCAACTCGCGTGTCATACACGGGTTGCCAGTATCAATAGTCGCGTACACATCCATTCAACATTAAAAATAATAAAACATGATTAATGGAGATTAGTTGAGCCCTAGTCATTAACCATCTCAACTGTCTCAACTTCCTCAACCTTCGAAACTGCTCTATTTCCCAAAGTATAAATAGAGGCCTTGGGGAGGGCATTAATCAATCAAACCTCGAGAGCAAAGTTATGCTGGTGGTATATCTTCAGAAGTCTTTGGAGCAACATAACTCAGAGTCCTTTGGTTGCAGAGAAGTCCTTGTTTCAGGCGTTGAGTTGTACACTTATCTCATTCATTGATTCTTAATAAAGAGAATTCTTCATCCAACTTTGTGTTGAATATTTTTCATGTATCATGGTTGATGAATATATTTAATTAAGCATTGTATATGTTGTTTATCTAACCTGTCATATATACATGTATAAGATTGTATTTGGAGAATTTGCTCTTTGCAGGTGAAGGAGGTGCATCCCTGAAAGCTTTGGAGAGAAGCAGAGTGGGAGAAGACAAAGCTTAGATCAACTGTCAATAATCGGGTGAGTCCAACATCTCTTCCTATTTCCTTTCTATACTTTAAAGCTGTTTGTCTGCAAGTTTTAGATGTACGTTGGTAACCCCAGACCCTAGGTTACAAGGGTGTTTATTCCTGAACAACAGAACTGGTGACTCCGCTGGGGAGCCCAGACTACTGTGGGTTAACTCTGTAGATCAGTGCCCAGTCTTTGCCTTGATTCAGTGTGTGGTGTCTTGTCTTGGTTTAGATTTGTAGTGGTGCTTTGAAGTCCTTGATAATTTTTCCTTTTTTGAAAAATTGAACTCCTGTACGTGTGTTTCTCTTATACACAGTCGCGTACAGAGGTCTGTGTATGCGGTTTGCTCTATAGCACAGTCGCGTACTATACGTGGGTTGCCCTTGTACACGGTCACGTACAGGCCTGAGCAACAATTTTTTAGGTTAGGGTTTGCTTGTCCCTATCCTTGTATAGATTTTGTTTTGCTAAGTGGCCTTCAATATGAGCATTGCATTGTGAGTTTGATGACCTTGTTAGCCATACCTTGTGCTTTCTTGAAAAGCCCTTGAGTTCTTATTGTTTGGATTGCCTTTTTGTTAGCAACTTGAAGTGGATTTGCCTGTTGGGTTATAGGTTCAAGTGCTGGTTGTCTGAATCAGTGATCAGGGTTCTAGACAATGTATATCCCATTCTATTTTCGAATAGTATTGGTTTGCCACTTGCCTTTGTTTGATCTCAGTGATTTCCATTCATTGTGTCCGCCCAAGCTATGGTTCCAAGTCTTCCTTAGGTGGTAGATCTTTGGTTTTATTAATTTGTTTTACTTCACTTTGCTTACTTTATACAGTTAGTTTATTCAAGCATACTCAAGTTTTGTGGATTTAGGTGCATAGTAGTTTTTGAGCAATTTGAAAAGTGAAAAGAAAACATTAGAAACTTTTGCATTTGAATTTGCATATAGTAGTTTTATTTTAGTTTTTAAATAAAATCTCAAAAATTACAAAATATAGTCTTAGTTTTCTCTTTATCTGTTGTATTTTCATCAGTTTATATTTATAAAAGAAAAAGAAAAAAACACATGTTTGCTTTATATACATGTAGATTAGTTTTTTAGTCTAGATTGCATGGCATATCATTCTGTTTGAAAATAAAAAATAAAAAGAAATTGTTCTTTTGTGGCTTTCAAGTTTCTATTTGAAAAATAAAGAGAATAATTTTTGCTTTTTGCATTTCATATCTCTTTGCTTAGTCATTTTGTTTCAACTTTGAGTCAAAACACCACATAAGTTTCATGCCATTTACCCTTTGACTAAAAACAACCCTTAAAATAAACGATATAATTTAAAAATTATTAGTAAGTTTTATTTTATAGGGTCATACACAACCTAGCTCAGGCTAGACTTGTGGGATAGGGAGTTTAAACTCCCCGCAAGTGTTTAAATTTAGACGTAGTTGGCCAATCACTAGGTAAGTCCTCTTATATGTTGATTGTATTTGGGAAGCTCCTCTCAAACGGGAGTTAAAGCACGAGACTGTGTGGAGACTTGGACTGAGGAGATAACCCTCAGATTCCTTGTCAAAGCGTAGACCAGGGTTTTTGTGCATCTGGGGATTCTGTCTTAGACAGGGTTTCGGGCTTTGCTACCCTGCCCATGCGTACGAACCAGGCTTGCGACTGTTCCCCCAGACTGTCAATATAGTTAAGGTAGCCTTTAGTCTCTTTGACATCTAGGGTTCATACACAGGTACACCGGAAGGCTATTTCTTGTTGACCTTGGACAGGCTTGGAAGGTAACCCCAGTAGAAGGTGTGGGAGGGCGGTGGGTGATTCCTCCACTTGTGCCTAAGAACATCTACATGGATTCCAAGTAACTGTCTATCAGCTTTCTTTTGGAAAGCGTATCTTATACCTATTTGTCTGTTTGGATTTAGGAATTTTTTAGTGAGTGTTGTGTGGTTTGTTTGTACTTAGTCTGCCTTCAGGTGTGTGCTTGGTACTTTTGGTTGCCTGTCAACCTCGAAATTTGTCTCCTAGTTTGAAACTATGGCTAACACTCCTTTGAACACCAACCAAGGGATCCCCATGTTGGGAACTCCTTGTACTGTTCCTCTCATGGGGAATGTTGGTGTTCCTTTGATGGCCACCCTGAATCTACCTGGATTCACCCTAGGGCTACTAGTGTGGTTGCTTTTCAATCCAACTACCCTGAATGCTCATGATGCTTCTCAAGTAAGCTCCTTATATCATGGGCATGAAAATACTACATCCCCTTCACTTGTAGTTGATTATCCTCCTCCTTCTACCTCATGCGATGAAAGTACTGATACTAATAACTGACAGTCTAAAAGGAGTAAAAGAAGGAGGAATAGGAAGAAGGCACATAAGCAAGGGGGCACCCGTTCAACGTCTACAAGTCATGTTGGACCCAGTCTCTCAATCTCTGCAAGCCATGCAGGGGGTAGTCTCTCAGCCTATATGGTTCATGCTGAAGACAATTCGTTAGCCACTGCGAGTCATGTTGACACTGTTGAAAAGACTACTTGTTCAAAACACAAGCCCAAGTTTCCTTGTAAGCTTTGTGAGGGAGACCACCTTACTTATAAATTCCCTTCTATTGAAGAGGTAAGAAGAGTTTGGTTTCATGGTCATCCCATTTTTGAACAACCTATAGTTTCTCAACACCCTACTCAGCCTTTGGTTGATCAAGCGGTCAAACCAATCTCAGATTTGGTCGATCCCACTCTTCTTTCGGAGAGTGATCCTGATGTGATTGAACCAATGTCATCTTTGGTCAATCCCACTCTCCCTATGGAGAGTGACTTTGATGAAGCAGTTGAATCGATTTCATTGTCGATCAATCTCGCTCTTCCTTTGGAGAGTGAAGTGTCTACCAGTCACATTTTCTTCACTGCCAGTTCAGAACTTACTGAACAAGGGGGCACTGAACTCGCTTCGGATCAACCCCCACCAAGCTCTTGGATTGCTTCCTTTGATTAGGATAGCCTAGTTGAGCCGCGCCTTCCTTCTGATGCACCTTTCCAGATAAAGGTCAAAGTTGAATCATACATGATTGCTCATTGTATTGTTGATAAATGAGCCTCAGTTAGTATATTGTTTGCTCATGCTTGGCGAGGCATGGGATCTCCTAGCCTTGTGTCGACATCTAGTCAGTTACTAGCATTTGATAGAAGAACTAGTACAGCCTTGGGAATTCTCACTCAAACACCTGTTACTTTGGGTGGGAAGACCATCTTAGTTGACTTCATGGTAATAGAAGACCCCTTGGAATTCAATATGCTCGTTGGATGTGATTATGTCTATGCCATGCAAGCTGTGGTGTCAACATTCTTTCATGTGATGTACTTTAATCATGGTGAAGAAATTGTCACTATCAATCAGTTGGATTTTCTTGATCCTTCTTCTGACCCAACTAGAGATCAAGTCTTTCCTTTATCGATTCCTAGTGTTTCTATAGACACTACCCCGCCACAGGTGAGCTATGTGGCCTCATGTCCTTTGCGTTCAATTGCTACTGAGAAGCTGCCTCTGTTTTCATGCTTACCTTCTCGGGAATTGGTTCCAGCAGTTGACCAGATGAGTCATTCTATACAGACTGGGGAGCCTTCTCTCCACTCTGTTGCTCCATTTGAAAGTTTAGACATGTGTGTTATCTCAGATGATCTCCTTTGGATGAAGTATTCCTAGAGTCTTTGATACAATCTAACCTTCTTTTGGATGTTGGTTCAATTGTGACTAAGTCTAACCTTGTCTTGCTTAATAATCTTGATCTTTCTATTGATTGATCTCCTTCTATTGGTCTTGTTGAGTCTTTCGACTCTTCCTTTGAACAATAAGGCAGTGATCCTGATGAGTTTGAATTTTCTTATAGATTTTTCAACTCCTGTGATACTGAGTTTGTTCCTGCAGACTCTATCTCCTCTATTAATCTTTGCTTTCATTTTGATGTTGATCTTACTGATTATAAACCCCTGAGCCTTGGTGCTATAGAATCTTCTTCAGTCGATTCTTCCTTGACTTTACCTTTTGTAGAAGATAACAAAGTCACATGTGTTTATGCCAAAGTGACCTGCATCGGATATTTTCTTCTGAATATGATTTTGATGTTGTTGTTTCTTGGAGATAGGATTTTTAGTTGGATTCACAACTGTTTACCGGCCTTGTCTTGTTGTTCAAGCTGTAACTGCATTTGCATGTACCCTGCTCGAGCTTATGATAGTGATGTCGGCTTTCACGCTTTTAGCTTGTTGTATAAGCCCTCATCCTTGTTCTCATCGTCGCTAAGCCTTGTATCATTTTTCCTTTGCAACTTGACACACTTTACCTTGAGGAGACGTTCTCCGAGTGTCTTTACCTTGCTCTTGTTCCTTGCATTACGCATAGGTTTGTTCCTTGCGCTTGGAACTAGTTTCGCTTGCCCTTGACACTTGTCTCCTCGCATTTAGAGCATTCTTTATGCTCTCCTTCGAGCTCGTTAAAAACAGTAAGGAGGTCGTGAGTTGAATTTTCCGGACTCGTTAAAATTTCATGGGAAAGATATTGAGTTTCTTTAGGCCCAAGTCTGACTCCTTAAAATAGACTTGATTGCCGAGTAAACTTGTCCGTTCAGGCTTGTTAAGAATACGTGAATGCGCATCCACATTGGTGGTAGGTTATCTCTTTCTCGGACCATGTGGAATAATATGAGAAAGGATCACTCTCTTTTCTATGGAATTGAGAAGAGTATTCTCAGGTACAGGTTTATCACTTTTCTAGACCCGAGGGACTAAATTTAGGGAAAAGGAACACCCGGTATGAGCTTAGTTTTCTGTTTTTCGTGCTCTGGACCTAAACATGAAAAAGATTATGAGTGTACTTTATGTCTTTGTCATGCTCGTTAAACTCTAAAGAACAAAGAATCGAGTTTATTGTTGTAAGCCCCATTTCTCGTACTCAAATGGATCTTTCCGAGTGATCTTGCTTTCCTTCACACTCGTAAAACTCAAGCTATATGCTGGTATTAAAGGAGCATTGGGTAGGTGGTAATTTAACCTTTTTCAGACCTCCCTGACTAAGTACGAAAAAGGTTCACCTTTTCTTATACGGAAGTTAAGAGAGTTCTTCTGTGGTATGTTTTATACTTTTCCGGCCTCAAGAGACTAAATTGGACGAAAAAGGACCCCCCTGGAGTCTTCTTGGGAGTTTTCAGACTCTCTAAATGTGAAAACACTAGCTGAGCATGTACTAGTTCGGGCTCATAAAATCCACGAATCAACGACACTATCAAGCATTATTCCCTCTTCTCTTCAAGCTTGTTAAAAAATGAAGAGAGATCCGAGTTGACTTTCCTGGACTCGTTAAAATTCAACAGGAAAGGTAAGGAAGAAGTTTTCTTTTGGTTTTCAGTTAGTGGCAGCATGTCATCCTTAAACATAGCACCCTCTATTTTTTTCGATACTCATGTCTTAGTGTTCACTTTTAGTTCAACTATTACTTTGAGTTTCTTACTCCTCCTCTTGTTAGTTCTACTTGGGGAATCTGATCATGTCTCCTACATGACAGATAAGTCTAGTTGTTCTATCCATAAAGTTAAAAGCTGCCTTGGGTCATCTCTATGTCGTGCTCACTGTTCAAGGATTTAACCCCATGTTTGATCTATATCCTGATCCCATCATTGTCATATCTATTATTATTTGTGTCTCTCTTCCTTTACTCAGTTCCTAGTCACTCTTGTGATCCATTGGAGGATCTATTGCCTTCCTTATCATAGTATGGTTCCGCATCAGCACTTCCTGACGATGAAGACCTAGCGTTTTGACGATCGTACCTCAGGATTCACTTTCATTATGAGTGAATTCCTTTGCTTAAGTTGCTAATTATCACCTATTGATTGACAATCTGTTGAATCTGCTCCATGTTCGACTTCAATAACATCTATTCACATGGCTTGGATTGTACTGATTCTTTGGGATTGTTTATGAAGACCTTGTTTTCCTATCTATGGACTAAGTTGTGCAAGACTATGTTGTACCTATTTACACAACTTCCAGATCTTTGAAGACTCATCATTATTGTATATTGTGGCTTCGATCCACCTTTGTAATATACGTGGTCTAGTACCCGTACTATATGATGTACTCAAATATTGTAAAGGAGCTAGTGTTCCAGTATTTTGAACATAGCATCCTCAGATATGCCTCTGTATATGACATTATTATGTATTTGTTTTAGGTACTACCTCTGCTCCATTGGATTTCTGAGTTCTCCAAAGATAATGATTATAATGTATTTCAGCCATTGCTTCCCTCTTCCCTCACACATTAGGGGGCATCTATTATCAACCCAAATGGCACTTCTCCATCTGAGTGCCGACACTTCATATGTTGGTACACAAAAGGACACTATAGGATTGAAGGTTGCCTAAACACTATAGATGGGCATGACATGAGATGCATTTATCCTCCAACCAACTTGCCATTTTATCTTTCTATATGTTGATTTCTGTACGCGACTATCTCCACTGAAACTCGCGTACATATGTGACTATGTTTGTTGACAACTCACGTACTGTATGCGACTATTCCCATTGCAACCTGCGTATAGATCTATATGTGGGTTTCCCTTAAAGCAACTCGCGTGTCATACGTGGGTTCCCAGTATCAATAGTCGCGTACACATCCATTCAACATTAAAAATAATAAAACACGATTAATGGAGATTAGTTGAGCCCTAATCATTAACCATCTCAACTAACTTAACCTTTGAAATTGCTTTATTTCTCAAAGTATAAATAGAGGCCTTGGGGAGCAGCAGAACTAAGAGTCCTTTGGTTGCAGAGGAGTCCTTATTTCAGGCGTTGGGTTGTACACTTATCTCATTCATAGATTGTTAATAAAGAGAATTCTTCTTCCAACTTTGTGTTGAATATCTTTCATGTATCATGGTTGATGAATATATTTAATTAAGCACTGTATATGTTGTTTATCTAACCTGTCATATATACGTGTATAAGATTGTATTTGGAGAATTTTCTCTTTGAAGGTGAAGGAGGTGCATCCCTGAAAGCTTTGGAGAGATGCAGAGCGGGAGAAGACAAAGCTTGGATCAACCGTCGATAATCGGATGAGTCCAATATCTCTTCCTATTTCCTTTCTGTACTTTAAAGCTGATTGTCTGCAAGTTTTAGATGTACGTTGGTAACCCCAGACCCTAGGTTACAAGGGTGTTTATTCCCTAACAACAGTTAGCCACCAACAAACCTCCTTTTTAACTGAAGGTAATTATGCGTACTGGAGTGTAAGAAGTAAGTGCCATCTAATGTCTCTTGGATACAAAGTTTGGAGGTATGTTGAAATAGAATATAAAGTACAAGATGGCGTACCTATAGACGAAGGAGAACTAAGCCAATATAAGACCAATGCAAAATATCTGAATGCAATTTTGAGTTGGTTAACACATTCAGTATTTGTAAAAGTCATGCAATGGAAAACATCCAAACATGCCTGGGAAAAACTAAAATGTGTCTATGAAGGAGCACCCAAAGTCAAGGAATCCAAACTTCAAACCTACAAAAGGACATTTTGAAAACCTAAAAATGAAAGAGGAAGAAAATATTGCAGAATATATTCTAAGAGTAGATGAAATTGTTAATGCCATTAGAGGAATTGGGGGAGAAATAAAAGAGAAAGACATAGTTCAAAAGGTACTGAGAACCATGCCAATGAAGTATGACTCAAAGGTGTCCTCTTTAGAAGAACGAGATGATCTTAATATATGCCAATAGATGAACTACATGGGATATTCACTGCCCATGAGATGAGAACAGGAAAAAATGGAGCATCAAATAAAGAAGCATCCTTGAAAGCCGTATCCAAGATCCAATCTGAGGACTAGATGATAAGTAAGCTCTCTTCATCAAGAAAATTGATAGAGGCACTGGCAACTACAAAGGGAAGCTACCCTTGAAACGTTTTAACTATGGAAGGATTGGACATTTTGCCAGAAAGTGTCCTTACCCAAAACAAGAGGACAATGATGATGAAGAACCTTGCTGTCATAAGAAAGATCAAAAGAATAAGACCATATACAAGAAGAAGTTTCAGAAAAATAAGAAAACCCTTTATTCCAAAGAAGACAATGAAGATGGTGAAATAAGTGAATATGCCGAAGTCCTATTCATGGGTTTCGAAAGCAAAATCCATGAAGAAGAAATAGAAGATGTGGTAGATCTTGGAGCAGAACTTATAATGCTCATGAAGAATTAGAGAAGTATAAAAGGATGTACAAAAAATAAAAAATTCACATGATAGAATTTGAAGAGAAAAACAATGATGCAGAAAGATTGTTTGTTGACTTAAAAAAATCAAGTTCTAGAAGTTAAAAGGGCTGAAAACAATCTAGAACACCAGCTCAAAAAGAGAATACAAGAATCTGAAAGTATTGAAGAATACATTATGCACCTTATAAAGAAACTGGATGAAGAATCTATCAAATCAAAGTTTGAAAACAACTCAAGGACTTTGGATGAAATACTAAGTGTCTAGAGACCATCAAGCGATAAATCTGGATTAGGATTTGACAAAGAAAAGAAACTAGGATATTCTTCTAGCACAAATCAAGATGGAAATAAAATAAGCTATGTTGTTGTACTCATGAGACAAATTAAAAGGGAAGAAAGTAAGAAATCAACTTCTCCCTTACAAAGAACATATATGATGCCTAAAAGACTAGTGACAAGTAAACATCAACAACTCTTTTTAGTAAATTGTTACACATGTAACAATTTTGGACATATGGCTAGAAATTGTAAACTAAAGGCTCTTGTGGAGAAAGGGATTACATCGCATACTTCTGTCTATAACAAAAATATTACCATAAATAATCCAAAAGGAAGAAACTACAATTTTGTTGCTCCTCTATAGAGTTATAGTACAAAATGCTACAAATGTGGTAATCAGGGACACATTTCTAGAAAGTATAAACTAATAACTCCTATGGATGACACCTCAAAATCTCAAGGCAAGGAAGAAAGGATAGCTTGGAAGAAGAAGGATGAAGTGGAATGTTCATTACCTATGTGTTGCATAAAAAACAAAATCTATGGCATATGGATAATGGATGCTCAAAAAACATGACAAGTGACCCAACTAAGTTCCTAAGCCTAAAACGGAAGAAAAAAGGAAAAGTCACCTTTGGAGATAATCTATCCTCTAAAATGATAGGGAAGGGTACAATGGCTATTAGAGATAAGATGAAAACTGGAACTATTCTGCTTGTAGAGAACTTAAAACCTAATCTTTTGAGTGTGTGCCAAATGTGTGATCAAGGACACATATGTATATTTAATTCCAAGAAGTGTGAAATCATAAGAAAAAATTCAAGAAAACTTGTTGGAACTGCTATGAGAACTCGAAGCAATGTGAATATTCTAAAAAATGAAGAACAATGTTACATGAGCCAATTTGATGAAAGTTTGCTATGGCATAGAAGGATAGGGCACCTAGACTTTGACAATCTTGTTAAAATTAGTCAGAAGGGAGTTATAAGAAATATTCCAAAGATTATAAAACCACCAATCATGTTTGTAGACATTGTTTTCATGGGAAAGAAACGAGAACAAGCTTCAAAATCAAAGAACATACAACCTCTTAGCCATTAGAAATAATTCACACTGATCTTTGTGGACCAACAAGGACTAAAAGCTTTCATGGTGAATATTACTTTATGTTATTAATCGATGATTATAGAAGGATGACTTGGGTGACATTTCTTAAATAAAATTCAGAAGCCTTTATAAAATTTAAATCCTTCAAAGCACATGTTGAGAATCAAGCAATTCGCAAGATTAAATGTCTAAGATCAGATAATGGTGGAGAGTTCACCTCAAATGAATTCAATGAGTTTTGTGAAATTCATGGAATGAAGAGGCTGTTTTCAATAGCAAAAATGCCTCAGCTAAATGGAGTAGTTGAGAGAAAAAACAAGACAGTTCAAGAAGCAGCTAGAGCTATGCTTAATGAAGCAAAACTTCCTGATGGATATTGGAGAGAAGCAGTCTATACAACTGTCTATATACAAAACAAAGGACAACTCAGAGTAAATAGTAACAAGACTCCTGATGAGTTATGGTTCAGAAGACCAACTTCAGTTAAATATTTTAGAGTTTTTGGAAGTAAATGTTACATAAAAAGAGAAGATGGTAATCTATGAAAGTTTGATTCTAGAACGGATGAAGGCATATTTCTTGGATATTCTTCCACAAAATGGTATACATATGTTACAATTTAAAGTCACACACGATTATAGAAAGTGCAAATGTAACAGTTGATGATACGAAGTCAAGAATACAAATCCAAGTAAGTGATGATGTTAAAGAAATTGACGGTGAAGAAATAAATGATCTAAACAAAAAGAAGAAAGTTCACAAGAGGAGGATTCTCTCTCTTGAAGAAGAAAGAGTATAAAAAAGAAGACAACCAGGAATGTGAAGTTGAAGACTCTCCAAAATATGATACAAAAGATCCATCTAGGAGAATATAAAAAGATGATCCTGAGACACAAATCATAGGTGACAAAAATGCTGAAGTCAGTAAAAGAAGGAAACAACTATTCAATGAACAAGCCATACTATTAGTAATGGAACCTAAGAGTTTTGAAAAAGCTAGCAAAAATGATGATTGGATCAAAGCCATGAATGAAGAGTTGAATCATATTGAGAAAAAAAAAACTTGGGAACTAGTTCCAAAACCTGCAAACAAGAATATTGTAGGAACCAAGTGGGTCTTCAAAAACAAGTTAAATGAAAATGACAAAGTGATAAGAAACAAATCAAGGTTAGTATGTAAAGGATATGCTCAAGTGGAAGGTATTGATTTTGAAGAAAGTTTTTCACATGTAGCAATACTTGAAGCAATCAAAATGTTCTTGGCATTTTCATGTTACAAAAACTTCAGAGTATATCATATGTATGTAAAGTCTGCTTTTCTTAATTGAGAACTTGAAGAAGAAGTATACGTTGAGAAACCTAAAGGTTTTCTCTTATCAGAAAATCGAAATCATGTTTGCAAACTTAAGAAGGCACTCTATGGTCTTAAACAAGCTCTAAGAGCATGGTTCTCAAGACTTGACAATTATTTAAAGCAACAAGGATATATAAGGGGGGCTGCTAATAGTAATATATACATAAAACCTGAAAAAAATATGATCATTATTGTAGTCTACATAGACGATTTGATATTTGGAAGTGATCTACAAATTCAAAGTGTAAACCTTGCTTTTGAAATGAAGAACGAATTTGAGATGTCAATGTTAGGAGAACTAACACTATTTATAGGCCTACAACTATCTCAATCGGAAAGAGGGACCGTCATCTCTTAAACAAAGTATATAAAAGAAATGTTGAAAAAATTCAAAATGGAAGAATCCAAACCTATTAGTACTCTTATGGTCATAGGTTGTAAATTGAGCAAGGATGATGAATATTTAGAAGTAGATCATACTATGTACAGTTCAATGATTGGTAGTCTATTATATGTAACATCTACAAGACCAGATATAATGCAGGCTGTAGGTGTGGTTTCTAGATTCCAATCAGCCCCAAAAGAAACACATGTGGTTGCAGTAAAGAGAATTTTTAGATATCTAAAAGGAACCGTGGATTATGGATTATGGTATCCAAAAAGCGATAACTTCACTCTAAAAAAATTTACTGATGCATATTGGGAAAGAAGTATTGATGACATAAAAAACACTAGTGGAGCAACCTTCTACCTAGGAGATTGTTTGGTATCATGGCTAAGCAAAAAGCAATCCTCCATTTCACTGTCTACAACAGAAGCTGAGTATATTGTTGTTGCTTCATGTTGTACCCAAGTCATTTGGATGAAGCAGACATTGGAAGAATTACTTGTAAAATATGAAGACCCATTATTATACATTGTGACAATACAAGTGCTATAAACATATCCAAAAATCCGGTTATGCACTCTAAAACAAAACATATCTCGATCAAGTATCATTTTTTTAGAGAGCAAGTATCACAGAAAATGGTCAAATTGGAGTAGATTGATAGGAAGGAACATATTGCTGATATATTCACTAAGCCACTGCCCAAAGAACATTTGGGCATCTTAGGCATAAGTTGGGAGTAATCTCCTTACAATAAAAAGAGGAAGAGGAAGAAAAAGAAGCATGTCAGGGGGAGATATGTTGACAGCCGGGAAGTTGTTAGAAAAGAACCTTTGGCATTATTGTCAAAGGGGGAGAATGTTTTAATGCTTTAATATTCCCATCAATTCAAAAGGGGTAGAATGTTGGATGGAATTATCATTGATGTCAAAAGAGTTCGGTAATGACAAAGGAATAAGTTATGGCAGGAAAAATGATGGCATATGTGATAAGGATGGAAAGACACATGAGAGGATCAAACAAGGGAATCAAGTTCGATGAAGTCCAATTGAGATTGATTGATCAATCCTCTAATAAATCAATGCAAAGTCATGGAGTTGCAACCCTCTTATTTAGCAGAAGTTGGACGACTAAGATCGTATTAAGAAAATAGATCGACAGGAGGGAAAGAATCTACAAAGTAAATGTGCATGGAAGATAACATTCTAGAGCGCCAAAGTGAAGTTTCGTGTTTGATAAATTAAACAAAAGACAAGGAGGATTCTGCAAAGCGATCGATGGTTCACAGGAGTTGCGGAAAGAGATTTGAGGAAGCCAATTTTGAAAAATTTGGGAGGCACATCCGCAATCCGCAATGTAGAAGGAAGTCACAATCCACAATGCGGAAGGTATATGCAATCCACAATACGCAGAGTGCGGAAGAAGTCGTTGCGGAAAGATAATTACGGAAGCAATTCTCGAGAAAAGTATAAATGCTTATCTGCAATCTGCAATTGCGGAAGGAATTATTTTTTGATTGTGGAAAGGGCGTTACGGAAATATAATTGCGGAAGCAATCTTCGAGGAAAGTCGAAATGCATACCCACAATCCGAAATCCACAATTACGAAAGGAAGAAGTTTTCGATTGTGAAAAGGACATTGCAGAAAGATAATTGCAGAAGAAATTTTCGAGAAGAGTCAAAGTGCACATTCGCAATATGCAACTTGCAATTGTGGAAGGAACGAGTTCCCACAAATTGCGGAAAGGTCGTTGTGGAAAGACAATTGCGGAAAGCTAACTGTAGAAGGTAATTGTGAAAAGATGTTTGCGGAAAGGTCAATGCAGAAAATATATGTTGCAGAGAGTTTATTGCGAAAAGGAAACTACTGAAGACCGCGACTCATAAATTAAACAGAGTTAAAAACAAATAGATAAGTAATTTCGAATTAGCTTATTTTCCTGTGAAGAGTCACACTGAAGATACATGAATATTGAATGAAGAGATATGTTTGAGGGTATATAAACAATGCTTTAAACCTTCCAATAAGTGTCTTTGTACATTCAATTAACATATCGATTGAAGAAGAACAATCAGAGATCAAATTACCATATAAGGGAGATTGTGAGGCGCTAGGGCAGGCAACATGCCTGCAAGGGGGTCGTATCCTCCTACCAGTGGTAGATGGTAAATAAGGATTCGTAGCATCCTTTCAGTAACAATTGATATACTAGGGGGTCATAGCCTCCTTCAAGTAGTTGTTGGTAAATAGAGGGTAGTACCATCCTTGTCTGTAGTAGCAGGAAAAAACTATTTGTAAAATATAATTTTGCAGTAATAGGAAGTATTGGTGGTTTACCCAATCAGGCTTCCACGATAAATTCGTATTATGTGTGTTCTTGTTGATCATGTGTGTTAATGAATAAATTAAAAGTAGTTTAAATTGTTAAAATTTATCAATACTGATTCACCCCCCCCCCACCCCCTCTGAGTATTGTCCAACATTCCAACACTTCCTGCATACTCCTCTTCAGGGCCATAAGGGGTTATTTTTTTAACTTCCATCCTCAACTATTTTTATTTGTAGGGTATTCTTGGGTTAAATGATTTACTATAAGCTGCAATGTGTTCATTCTAAGTTATTTTAACATTCCATTATCAGATTTATTTATTTTCGCAAATAATAATTAATTTTCTAACTAATAAAAAATAAACCATACTATAATAGTCTTCAATTTTTGAAATAAATAGCTAAGCAAAATGCATAAAAGGATACGATTAATTGCAAACATATTCCAAATATTTAAAATAACAAATATTTTTTCATCTTCCACAAATATAACAACACTTTCATAATTAACTTTCCTATAAGCAACATTTAACTTTTATTAAGCAAGCAAATTTAAAGCGACCATTAGGTCCAACAACTACAGTGTTGCAACTATAGCTCTGATACCACCTATAATGTCCCCGGGCTATAAAAGGGTCTCAGGGACATATCATTATATCTATAAGTCTAATTAGATAATTTTAGAGCAGCGGATTAGTCAAACAAATATTTAATTTAATTTTAATGATTTAATTTCAACAAAATCCCTTTAATTACTAATAAATTCAATAATTATTCCAACAAATGATCCAAGGGGATGGGGCGACAAGGGGGGGCACGGAGTTTTTTTCACTCCAGATGGATCAATGGAGTTCAACTTTGCTTGGGGGCTGGGCATCGACACCAACAACATGGCTGAATCCTTGGCCCTTTGGAAAGGATTGAGGATAGCCGTGGCATTGGGAATCACCGAGCTAACCGTCATTGGAGACTCCAGAGTTGTCATTCGCGCTCTTGCTAAAAATATTATGCCAAATCATATGGCGCTGAGACACCTTATCCACAAGCTCGTGGCTCAAGCCTCCCTCTTCAAAAAAAATGATTTCTACCACGTGTTGTGGGGTAATAATACCTATGCTGATCTAGAGGCCAACAAAGGGGCCTCCATAGGCCCTGGGGAGCTTATTATTAATGATAAGGGTTCCTTCTGCCCTCCCCCATAGGCTCGAGGGCTTAACTTGGGCCTCCTCCCTGCTCCATAGCGCGCTGGCAGACTGCCTTGATGTCTGGCGCGCGATGTTCATGTGGCCCCGCATGGGCCTTCATAAAAGAACCGCCCAGCTTGTCCTCTCATCTATTGCGAAGATAATCGAACTCTCAGAGCTCTGTCTAGTGTTTTATGTCATCAGGACATGTGACCTCAGGTTTATCATTGCTCAGCGTCGAAGGGATTCGCTGGATTAATGGCGTTTAAAGATCTGGGGCTCTCGCATGAGATGAACTCTGTTGAAGTCAAGTCGAAGGAGGTTGCAGTGTTTGGTTTAATGGGTGAATTTACCACATATGCATACGATTGTCTGAAGTACCCTGGTATGAAGGTCGCTTCGAATCGTTCGAGCATTTGCTGGATTCCCTGTGTGCTGGGCTTTGAGGTGACGCAGTTCTCCCCGATGCGTATGGATATAAAGGATTGGAAAGCAGAGGGCCGAAGCAAGCTTGTTGCATTGATAAGTCAGGAGCTCTGTCGTCCAGTTGCTTGGAGACTGCTGTTGCTCAGGATGGAAGCGAGTTCCTCTTCTGCAGTTGCTCCTGTTCCAATTTTGGTGTACACAAAGATTAAGGAGGTGAAGCACGAGCTCAAATCTCTGCAAACTCAGGTGAATGCAATTGACTACGAGGGCGACTGACGCCTGAAACATGTGAACAAGGATTTGGTCTTCCTCTGAAAGAAAATCAAACGGAAGGTTAAGTGAATTGAAAACTCGCTCACCAGGCAGATTGTTGAGCTAGAACTTAAGGTGGACAAGCTCATTCTCAAACTTGTCAATCTTGAAGGAAATGGTATGTTTTCTAGTTTGGATGGTTAATTCTCGTCTGTTCATTTAGGTTCGCCATCCTACTCGCATTCAACTCTTCTCTTCCGTACAAAGTATAGTCTCTGTTTATCAGTTTTTCAGCAGTTAGTTATTTATGAACCTTTGTTATAAACTTTGTTAAGGCTTCAGTCTGTTTGAATGCCGCTTCCTTAGGGGCATTTTTTTTATGGTTTATGTCTTTGTCGCTACCTTAAGATAATTTTTTATGGTTTATGTCTTTGCTGCTTCTTCAAGGGCATCAATGGATACTCTGGTTTCTCTGTATGTTGGTACTCAACTACCGCTTCTTGAAGGTTTTTTGTAAGTTGGAACCTTTGGTGGTTACACCACCTCCTTTTATAATATAATCACTTTTGTCTAAAAAAACAAATGATCCAAGGGGTGGGAAATTTTCTTTACATCATCTAACATCATAAAATATTCAATACAATCCATATAAGAGATGATAACCACTTCTAAATGCTAATTATTCTTATTCACAATTAACTAGTAATTAAGGCGTTAATTACGACACTTGGTGACACTTAGTGTGCAAATGATGACACTTATCGCAAATCCAATTATTTAACAAATAACCATCGATTATCAATCACAATGGATTAATAACATCTAATTAAATGTAAATAAGGCCTAATTACCAAAATTACAATGATTAATCATGGTAATTACGAAAGAGAGTCCACACGACTAATTAACTAGTTTTCCAATATAAGCAACTAGTCTTGCACAAAATCAAGTTTTAACCATGCCATTAAACCTGAAATCAATCCTACATTCATTAACAACATATTTAACCAGACACCTATAACAACCAATCAAATTTTTATTTACAGATCATTCAAATTGCACATAAGGTGATATTTTCGATAAATTCCAATGAAACTAGTTAACATTCACCACAAGGAATAGAGTCTAAATATTTTAACCAAAATGAATGGTGTATTACATCTGAATAATCGATGTACCACACCAAGTCTCATTTTTACATTCGAATAACCCGTCTTAGTACTGATTATGTCCAAGGATAACCTACGAGCTTCACTAGGACTGATTACATCTGAGCAACCTACGAGTTTCACAAGGATTTTATGCTCAGACAATCTGTCTCTATAGCTATGCTAGAACACATCACTCCCTCTTTCAAGGGATATCTATTTGGATCACACCAAGTCTTTCTCTGAAGTACTCAAACTTCACTCCCGCAAGAGGCTTGGTCAACACATCGACTATCTGCTCCTCTGTTGCCACGTACCAGAGATTCACTAGTCCTCTCTACACCATATCCTTGATATAATGGAACTTTATCTCAATGTGCTTCGACTTGTCATGGAATACAATATTTTTCGACAGTTCACGCAACTCTAATTGTCGTAGAAGATACAAGTCACATCCAACTGGAGATCAAACAAGTTAGACAATAGCTTTCAAATCCACACTGCCCCGCATTTGGTTGAGCAAGAGACAACATACTCTGCCTCGACTGTATGCAACGCCACACATGATTTCTTATAACTGAACCAAGAGATCATGCCATATCCCAAATTGAAGGAGCAACCTGAGGTGCTCTTCCTGTCAGTGGCGCTACCTGCCCAAATCCGAATCAACACAACCATGCAGGTTAATCTTCTTATTCGCATCATATTTGATCCCATAATCCACTGTAGCTTTTATATACCTCAATATATTATTTTCAGCTATCAGGTGAACATGTCTTGGATTCATAAGGAACTGGCTCAAGGTGTTCACCGAAAAGCATATGTATGGTCTCGTATTCGTCAGATACATTAATGAGCTAATCATCTGACGATACATCATGGATTCGACCGTCTCATATGAAGCATCACTCAAAAGATTCAAGTTAGATGCCATGGGTGTGGCCATCGCCTTGCAGTCCATCATTCTGAATCTCTTTAGAATCTCCACTGCATATTTTCCTTGACCAAGGAAGATCCCATCTGCACTCTGCCACACCTCCATGTCTAATAAGTAGTGCATCATACCTAGGTATTTCATATCGAACTCTGTAGCAAGTCTCCTCTGTGCATCTTTAATGAGTTCCTCTTCACCTGTTATAAACAATTCATCGACATATAGCAGGAGTATCACGGGTCTTCTGTATTCCACCTTGAAGTATAGGTTGGAATCCGCTTTACTCTTGGTAAATCCCAAGCTCATAAGGAATTTATCCATCCTGTCATACCATGTCCTTGATGCTTGTTTCAATCCATACAAATCCTTCTTTAATTTGCACACATGGGTCTTCCTATCATGTGCCTCGAATGCTAGTGGTTGTTCCACGTTCACTTCCTCCTCGACTACACCATTCAAGAAAGTTGTCTTGACATCCATCTGGTGTATTTTTTATTTCATAACTGCTGCCAAAGCAAGTATGGTCCTAATGGAAGTGTACCTTGCCACGGGTGCAAATGTCTCTTCGTAGTCTATGCCTTCTTTTTGTGAGAAGCCTTGTGCTAGGATTCTCACTGTATATTTCTCGATGATGACATTTGCAACATGCTTGATCTTGTAGATCCACTTTTAAGTCACGCCAGACTTCTTCATAGGTCTCAAAACTATCTCCCATACATCATTCTTCATGATCGATTGATATTCCTCGATCATCGCATCCTTCTATTCTTTCTTTTATGTAGCCTCTTCATAGATGGAAGGTTCTCTGTGAATGATGTCACACAACCGAGCCACATAGCTATTGTAGGGATTTTCCCTTTTTCTCTCTCTATGTATTCCCACTAGAGCACCATACCTTTCAGTTTCTCGTATGAGCTCTTGTGCCCATGTTGGTTTCGTCTTGTGGGATTCCTTCTCAAGGAATGTCTCTACTGACTCTTGTGGTTCTCTCATGTTGTGATCTTCATGGTTCTATGGAATTGCTTCTTCAATTTCCATATCTTGTCCTCTCATCTCTTCAGGTTTCTTGACCTCCTGAATGGGTGTCCTCCTGGAT
Organism: Pseudotsuga menziesii; assembly: GCA_001517045.1. Classification (NCBI taxonomy): domain Eukaryota; kingdom Viridiplantae; phylum Streptophyta; class Pinopsida; order Pinales; family Pinaceae; genus Pseudotsuga; species Pseudotsuga menziesii. The sequence continues at coordinate 316,153 of LPNX010183289.1, forward strand.
TTGAAGTATGTCGAGTCTTCATCAAATGGTACATCTCTACTGATGTCGATCTTCTTAAATCTTGGGAAGTATATTTGGTAGGCCTTTGATGTATCAATGTATCCTGTGAATATACCCTTCCCCCCAAAAGGATCGATCTTGGTCCTTTTCTCCTTTGGGATATGTATGTACACTGGGAATCCAAATATTCTCTTCTGGTTTCTCTCCTGAGAAAGACTGTTCAGGAGTCTTATTGTTAAGTACTCGATGAGGAGTACGGTTTTGTACATACACAGTTGTTCTTGTTGCCTTCTCCCAAAGGTGCATAGGAAGTCCTGATCACACAACATAGATTTTGTTGCCTCCATGATGGTTCGGTTCTTTCATTCCGCAACCCCATTCCGTTGAGGATTGTATGGATTGCTCAACTCCCTCTTAATCCTGACCTCTCTGTAGAGTTCCTTGAATTCTTTCGAAGAGAACTCTCTTCCATTATCTGACCGTAGAGTCTTGATCTTCCCATCCATTTGGTTCTCTACCAAGGCTTTATATTCTTTGAACTTACTAAAAATTTCACTTTTCCCTTTCAAGAAATATATCCAAGTATTACGTGAGAAATAATCTGTAAATGAAACATAGTACACATACCTGCTTAATGAACTAGAGGACATGGGTCCACATACATCAGAGTGGACTATCTCTAGTATTCATTTAGCCTTTCTCTCACTGCTGGGAAATGCCTTCTTCGCTTTCTTTCCTTGTGCACATCCTTTGCAAATGCCTTCATTCTTTTCTTGGATATATGCTAGTCCTAAGACTAGTTTTCTTCCCATCGGTAGTGCCCTGTAGTGCATGTGCAAGAATTCTGTGCCATAGTTCACTTAGTTCAGGTTGTCACTTCAGCTTGTCGAAGCCTCTGTCTTCTTCTCCAATCATTTTTGCATCCTCTATTGTCTTTCCTCTGGGACACATCAGAACTTGTCCATCGACAAAATCAACCCTAATCTCTTTTGCATCTAGTGCAAAAATGGATAGAAGATTCTTCTTCAATCCTAGAACATATAGCACATCCTTCAACTTTAAATATTTCCCGAAGTCAAGCTTGTATGAAGCTTCTCCACTTCCTTTTATGGGGTATTGATAGTCATCCCCAAGTTTCACCTTGTGAGGTGAGTCATGTTCAAACATATTAACGAATGATTCTTTGTATCCTGTCATATGTTAGGAAGATCCACTATCCATAAGCCAATCATTGCTTATGTGTGAGATAGTTCCAATAAGTGATGAGATTAGAATATACTCTTCATCTAAATCATACTTCTCCCATATGAACATTTTGTTGTTTGGTTCATCATCTTCGACAACATGAGCATGGTATCTTCTTTTCCTGATGGGAGAATCTCTTGCAAAGTGTCCCTTTACATCACAAGTATAACATTTGAAGTATCTCTTTTGGTCTTCTTATGTTTCTTGTCCTTCCTTTTGTTGTTATGAAAGCTCTCCTTCTTTTCCTTCTTCTTGAAGTTCTTCCTGGTGTGAACTATGAGAGCTTGATCGTCAGGTGCTCCCATCTTTTATTCTCTTGTGACAAGTCTAGCTTCTTCTTATGCACATTCTTCTGGAAAGAATACTAAAAGATATCAACTTACTTCTTGCACAAATTCCTTGAATGAATGAGTCCCATGCTCTAGGGAGACCATTCAATGTAGTCATTACAATTTCTACTTCTTCGACATTTTCTTCAACTATTTCAAGTTGTCCTTTGATCTGAGCAACCCTTGTGAAGTAAGATTGTGTAGTCTCAGAGTTATGTATCTTCACATTATTCAATTGGTTCCCCAAAGTAATCTTCTGGTTGATGTTCTTTGCTTCGAACATCTTTGTCAAAGCATCATACACTTCATTCGGGGTCTTGAATGAAGACACATGGGGGATGAGGTGATAATTAATAGAATATGCAATTATTCTCTTAGCATTAGTCATCCTTCTCTTATGAGTAGCCTTAGCCTTATCTCCCTCTGGTTCTAGAACTTCTCCATTGATGTATTGATCCAAATCATTCTCTTAAAGGATCAGGGAGATTATGTACTTCCATGCTCGAAAGTTATTGGCCCCTCCAAGATTTTCCTCAAGCTGAGTATGATGAGTCATATTTTCAAATGAGAACCTCAAATGGAAATAGCAAAGATTTATATCTTACTGATTTGAGGTGTTCGCCCTAGTTCCGGAGTTGGATGGCCTAGAGTTTGTTAGAGAAACCCTAAATTTCCAAACTTGTATTTTGTGAATTTTGTTTGGACAAAAATATGTGCCTCCTTGAGGTGAGTTGCTGAGCTAGGACACTTTCTGAAGACTGAGATGGGAATCCTCCAAAACTTGATGCCCTAGTTGCTCCCAGCACCAGTGACAGGGTCAAAAATGAAACTTCTTCAATTTTGAAACTGCTTCCACCAAAATAGAATTTATGCTAACTAAACTGTCAGGTAGAATTTATGCAGAGTTCTTGAAAAGATAGAAAATAAACTCTGTAACCTCTATTTACTCTTTATAAATTAAGGACTTTTAGTATAACCCTATCTAGTTTATCTTAAATATTAGTCTTAGATTTAGTTGATATTGTTAGAAGATAAACTATGTGGTTAGTAGCTTGTTTATTTACTTAACTGTATGTAGTCACTATATGTCTAATGTAGTTTTACTGATGCATTTCATTCAGTTATACTAGTAAATACAGAGAAATAGAAGTAAAACATAGCACTACTTTTCATCCATAATATTTTAACATTGAAACAAAATTATTCTACTATCTATTGTTACAAAATCCTATCTACTATTTTCATTCTCTTATCTACTTAAAGCTTTCTATCCGTGCTAGAGTACGACCTAGTTTCCAGGTGTGGCAAAACACCGTTTAGAAATTTTATTTACATTCTAACACATTATTGTCTAAATCCATTTCATTTCTAAAATAATATAATAAAAATACTAACTCAAATATTTCACAAACTGAACTCATAACATTTACATAGCAGTATTCTAAGATTTATTTAACTAACACAGTAAAACAAAATAACTTAGAACCTGTTTGAGGACAGACAACAACAGCGTTAGGAGTCCGTTCCTCCCTACCAATCTCTCGGAGAGCGCTCAAACAATGCTTCCTCAGGACCCCTGAACCTGTTCCTGGTCTTCTTGGCTGAGAACTGGTGGAGAATGCAAACAGTAGAACTCTCAATCAACTGACTAGTTCAATACCTCAGTAAATACTCTGCTCTCAGCAGTATGATCTTCAGCTTAAAAACTACACTAGATCAATCAACAGTTATCCTCTCAAACACTTTCCAAATTTCCCTTCCATTGAATTTCTCTGAAGTACATTCATTCAACCTGAATGATCACTTCTCTAGAATGAGCAGCCTCAACTCTCTTCAATGGGAATTTTTATAAATATTTCCTAGGTCTTTTGGGTTAGTTTTCATTAATTGAGCCACCTGCTCTGATTCCACTTTCTTGGGGAATCATGACCCCAAATGTAGGGAGGTTGCCACCTGCAACATTTGGAAGTGGTTTGAGGATTCTGCCACATGTCTGTTTGCTCTCCACCTAGTCTCCTCCACCAATATGACCAGTAAACACTCTTTTAAAAGCTCTCCTAAGCTGTTGTCTCCTCCTTTATTTATTTACAAATAAAATATTCAGAATTTACATTAAATATCCTTTACCCTGCTGAGTCATCAATTACAACTTAGCATAAAATTTAACATATTGTCCTAAAATAATATAAAATTGTTTTTGAAAAATTGGGGCATGTGACAGTTGTAGTCTGGTAAGTTTACTGAAAAAATCATCTTCTTTGATTCCTTGAAACCTATTAAAAAATCATTTTTGAACAAGTTCCAGGTGTAGGCAAAATTGTCTCTCTTCCACCATAAGTACCAATTATAAGCGTACCCTTCCATATGCATTGACTCATATTTCACCTTCTCCTCGTTAGATTGAATATTGTAAATGTCGAAGTATTATTCCACTTTGTTTAGCCACGAAACGCATTGGTCTTCACTTCCATTGTATTTCGACAAATCTATTTTTTCCTTAGGTGGGTACAGTATGTAAGGGTGATATTGATTGCCTTTTGCTTTACGGTTTGATGGTGTCTCAGAACTACTGGACGATGCAAGTGACATATTTGAACTGCTTCGTTGTTGGCGGTGATTTTTAGCCTTTTTATTCTCTACTATCTTACTGATAACTTCTATTTGTTGTTTAATCGTGCCTCCATATCTAGAAGTACTTTTGTTTCTATATCTTGCTTAAGCGTCACATTGTTAATCTTTATTTATTTTTTCAATTCTTCTTGATTCTTGGCAAGTGCTTCATGTGTGGAAATATGAAATGAGGCATATAGCATGTCTGGACTGCTAACTTGGTATGTCTTAAGCATTAGTCTTTGTAACACCTCCATTAATGTATTATGGTTATGCGTCATGGTTCTCAAGTTCTGGGTTATGGTGTTTATGTTTTGAGTCATAATACTAATTTTTTCATCCATGTATTTTTTCTTTTTGTTCAAGATGCCAAATTTTTCATCCAACCTTCTTTCTAGTACCAGAACAAATTCGTCTTTGATTTCTTTTTTAAGCACTGTATTGTTATTTTTCATATCTTCCTTCAAGTTTTTTTTGTTAGTGATGAGGGATTTGATGTCCTTCTCCATTTTTTTGATTTGCTCTTTTAGTTCCACCATGGGTTTGGACCTTGTATTCAGAGGTGTGTACTTCAAAGCTATTTTGGATTGTGAGGGGTGAAAAAAATCTTTTTACTAAGGATGGTGAGATTTTAAGGAATAATAATTAATTATTATATTAATTTTATTTTTAAAAAAAAAAAGTTGTTTGTATTGTTGAGGGAAATATTTACATACAAAAGTATGTATAGTTCCTGTTGTTAGCAGAGTTACATAAAAAAAACTGCATCATATAAGATGCATTGCCTTCTTTTTTGCATCTAAAGCAACAAAATAAAATATATGTGTCCAAAAGGATATTTGAGAAAGTGCGATTACAGTCATTGAAGCTGTAAGCCGAGGAGCAATTACTATATTAATTAATATATAATAAAACCTTCATTTTATTATTTTGTTTTAATATAATAAAACAAAAATGAAATATTACAAATATATTATATTATAATATATTGAATTAATATATTATATTATATTGTATTATATTATTTTATAATATTTTTTGTTTTTGTTCTTTTTTGCAGGTCGTGGAGGTGGGAACGACGAGCGCGTGAGGATAAGAGGAGAACTGCACGTGAGGAGAACGAAGAGGGAAGGAGGGCATAACGACGTGGTGAGGAGGACAACGTAGAGGAGCAGAGGAAGCCGGTGGTGGGGAGGAGCAGATTGGTGGAGCGATGGTGGGTGGTGGTGGAGCGCGCAGGCAGTGGAGACGGTGGCGGCTGGAGGATGCTGGTGGTTGAGGGCATCAGCGTGGAGAAGATGCGTGTGGGGAGAGATGTGGCAGGAGTGAGCAGGAGGACAAAGCAGACAAAGAGTGGGGTGAAGAGGGAGAATATGCGGGAGGAGGACAAAGCAGATAGAGGGCGGCGTGAAGAGGGAGTGTGGAGATCAGATGGACGAGGAGTGGCGAAGGTTGGGAAGATGCGCAGGTGGAGGAATGCTGTGGGAAATGCACCATATGGTGAAGGTATGGAGGGAGGTGAGAAGCGATGAAAAATGAGCAGGCAAGAGTGGAGTGGGTGAGAGGTGGATGGGGGAGTGTGGGTGGGGGAGCGCGGACGGGCAGAGAGAAAATGAGCAACAATCAGGGCGAAGGACGGCGGAAATAGCATCGTGGAGATGGGAGAGGGTGGATGAGCTGAATCTGAGGTCAGGCCGAAGGAGCGAATCCGCTCTGATACCACTTGGAGAAACCATATCTAGTTGGATTCTTAATAGTCGAATCCGACTTTCATGTTTAATAGTAAAATAGGAATAATAATTAAATTATGAATGTAAATTTACAATAAGCTCGCCTTTATACGACTTGAGCAAGCATAGTGAAGGGTTACGCCCTTTCACTAGTAACCTAATAATCAATTTATTTATAATTAAAAATATTAATTAAATATTCACAACAGATTGTAAATAAGGTGGCAAATACTTTATACCTGCACCTTATATTGTTCTCCCAAAACACTATTAATTTATACGTGACAGTTGCATAAGATGCATTTGTTGGTTTCTATAGTTGGTAAATAACCGGTCAAAAACTCTTCCAAGGGAGAGAACAACAAAAGAGGACAAGGAAGAAGAAATTTCAAAGGCAGGGGGAAATAAACAACTCAAATAGAAGACTAAAATTACAATGTAATCACTGTGGGAAGAATGGACATGAATCATATCAATGTTGGTCCCCTTGGGATTCCATCAAAGAAAGACATAATCAAAAGAAATAAGAGAAAAGTAAAATCCAAGAGGTTAGTAAATCTCTTAAATCTGCTCATTGTATTGTAGCACATTGTAATATTGGAATAAATGAGATCGCATATTTTTCATGTTACAAAGATACTTGGTTACTTGATATGGGTGCAACATCCCACATGAAATTTTAAAAACACTATTTTGATGAACTTAATGACAATGTATATGACATAGTGTATTTTGCAGACAAATCCAACCTCGAATCAAAGGGAATCAGTTCCATTAGGGTCAAACTGCCGAGATTTCCATACTTTTTATTGCATAATGTTCTCTATCTTCCAAAGTTGAATAGAAGCCTTTTGTCCTTGGTGCATAATCAACAACAATGTCATTACATTCACATGATAGATGAATTGTAGAGATAAGGAAGTCCTCTAACAACCAAGTCATCATGATCAGATACAAATATGGAAAGTTGTTGAAGTTTAAAGGATCATCCGCAGGAGTTCAAAACTTTGTTTGCCTCTCTTGGCATGAAGAAGGTAATCAATTAGCTAATGTTCTATGGCGTTCTAAATATGGCCACTTAAACTATAACAGTATTCGCTTGTTGAAAAAGAATGATGTTTCTTATTTTCCCACCATTCCTGAGAAGATGAATAAATGTGATGCATGTATATAAAGAAAACATAGTAAGAAACCTTTTCATCTGTAAAAATTTAGAGGATGTAGAAAGTTAGAAATGATTCACTCTAACATGTGTCTCCCCATGCCTATTCCTTTCTCCAATGGTAATGAATATCCCATGACCTTTGTTAATGGCTACGCTATATTGTGTTGGGTATACTTGTTAAAGAAGAAATCTGAAGCATTTCAAACATTCAAAAATTTGCATGCATGGATAGAAAATGAAGCACAATATAATATTGGCACACTTCATACTAGTAATGGAAAATAAAACACTTATAATAATTTTGAAGACTATCTTCGTCAACATGGATTGCACACCAAACTACGGTTCCTTACAAGCCTCAACAAAATGGTGTGGTAGAAAGAATGAATAGAACCATCATGAATATGGTACACTCCATGTTGTTTTCCAAGAATGACAAACTGGTGTTTTAGGGTGATGTAGTGTTGTGTGCAATATATTTGAGAAATGCAATTCCAACTCATGCTCTTGGAAACAAGACTCTACATGAAATGTGGTATGGTCACATCCCTTCGCTGAGGCATCTCAAGGTATTTGGTTCCACCTACTATGCCTTAGTACCAAAATAACAAAGAGACAAACTTGGTGCTCGTAGTTGAAAATGCATTTTATTGGGGTATTCAAACACCTCCAAGGCATACCATCTTTATGATGAAGTAAATACGAATTTTATTCTTTCTAGAGATGTCATTTTTCTTGAAATTAATAAAATGACGAGTCTATTGAACTTGATCATCTGAATTTTTTTTCCCATGTATAGAAATATTATGAAGTTGATAATGAAATTCCGCATATTGAATGGGGATCCCTATCTTGGATCAATATCTGGAATTTCCTTTTGAAGAAACAAAAACCCCCTATGAAGAATAAGTTCCTACCACTTCACCTTAATAGGAGGTTCAACTGGATATGATGATGTGATTGAGATGATTGGAAGACTAAATATTGAAGAAAATGAAGCACCATTAGATGATCAACCTGGACCATCATAGAAAGTTCTAAAATGGGCCACAAAGACACTTGAAAATTTCCATCCTGATGAAGTTGGAAATATGGGAACAAGAAGTTAAACCAACCAAGAAGATGGTGGAGATATAGATAAATTATGTGACATAGAAGATATGTATGTCTCATTTGATTGTGATTTGAATTTATCTATTAACTTTGATCCAACTAACTTTGATACAACTTTCTTTGAAAATGTCACTACTCATGATGAGAGGAAATAACCCATGCAAAATGAGTATGATGTGCTCATGAAGAATGGATCATGGGAGCAGGTGGACCCTCCAGTTGAAACCAAACCAATTGATAGCAAGTACGTATACAAAAACAAATACAAATCAGATGGCTTACTTGACAAGTACAAGGTGAGTCTTGTGGTTAAAGGCTATGCACAAAAGGAAATAATTGACTATGAAGAGACGTTCTCCCCAATGGAAAAATGTGATACCATCAGCACCTTATTGTCTTTAGGTACACAAAATGGTTGGAAAGTTCATCAGATGCATGTGAGGATATTTTTATTGAACATAGAATTGAAGGAGAATGTCTTCATGCCTCATCCATAAGGCTTTGTTTTGATGTACCGAAATCAAAATCTAGGCACACCAACTCAAAGGGACAAGGAAGATACCATTGTAAGGATGGCAAACAAAGGATACACTAGCTCAAGAATCATTTGCACAACATATTGGGACCATTTACGTTTAGAAAAAATATACTGTTGAAGTCTACTCCAAGGCTTCTGGGTACACTAGCTGTAAGGACCCAACTTAAAATTTATAGACAAAGGCACAATTTGGGGCAAATTCTGTTTAACAAGTCTTAACTCTAGGAGTTCCCAAATGGAACCAAAGGGTCCCAAATTTGAAATGGACTGATATGATGAGTCTTAATACCTCTAAAGATACATTGTGATCACTTTATTACTGACTTTGTACCTCTACAACTTCATTTGTGTTTAATGACAAAAAGGGCAAAATTACTAGTAAATTGTGATGAAATCCCCCCTAGGGTGTAGGCCAAAAGGGCTTCCCAAGTCATGTATGACTCTCCTAAATTTATAATAAGAGTATAGGGAATGATATAATAGATCATGGAATATAATTACACATGATTATTATTTCTTCAAACTATTTATAGAGTTCCATATTCTTTTGATAACTTTCAGTGATATTGCTTATGGGGAAATTACATAACTAGCTCGATTTTGACATATGGAAGGTAGAGTTAAAGGTTCATATAAGGATGTGAAATATAGATACCATATATAGCAGGCAAATTTCTTCCCCAAAAATATTAAACACCAGATAAATACTGTTATACAAGTTTGGTAGACAACTCATTCGGTATGGGAGTCAAATACATGAAAACTAGTGATTTAATAGCATGGAATTGCAAGAGTTTCACAAATGGATTTATTGGATTCAGCCCACAAAGAATAGGGACATGAAATTACAGAGTAATACATCATATATGGATTTCACAACACCAACAAACTCATAGATATTCCCTCATACAAATATTATATAAAACTACTTCAAGATTGGATCCAAAACCATCAAAACTAGTTATTCAAGAGCATGGGGATGCGAGCCTTTCACACTGGGGTTTCTTGAATTTTGAGCTACAGATAATAGGTCATAAAATTATAGTGTTATACATAATTTATGTCTTCCACATCATCATCAAACTTACATAAAATTCCTCATACAAATATGATATACAACTCTTTCCAAAATGGAAGCCAAATGCATGAAAACTAGTCATTCAAGAGCATGGGAATGCAAGCCTCTCATACATGGATTTATGATATTTCGAATTATATAGAATATGAACATAAGTGTATAGAGACATAAATAATATACCCAATATTGGGAATCAAATATCGTCATCAAAGTGCAATCACCACTCCAACAAATGCGCCATCAACATGAGAGTGTGGGGGAATGGAGAAGAAGGAATGAGAGGATAGGGAGATAGATGAGAATTCGACTGTATGGACCTTCAAAATGAAACTAAAACATATTTATTAACTCTATAATTAGGGTTATGAATTACCTCTCCATCAACCAACTTGGAAATGAATCCAACTCCCTCGAAATTGGTTCACAAGCAGGGAGAGTGAACACTCACCGTGCAATGGACAAGCAAAAGCTCTCCAAAATGCCAAAGGACAATTAAAAAATGATAAAAATACATTATCCTTCCTCATTAAATCCTTTTATTAACTTCGTGATGCCTCATAAGGTCTAATTTCCCTCCATGGGATTCCTCCAACTCATCTTGGTGGTTTAGTAACTCTCATGACAATTATCTTCCTCTTTATGCTCCAATTCTTTCCCCAATTCAAATGGCTGCCTCTAAATCCAAAATTAGAACTCTTGGTGGCTAATTTTATTAGTTTCATGTCAAAATTTTCATACGTCTGCAATCAGGTATGAATTTTTCATACTTGTCATAGACTCTTTCATCATTTGTTCTCATATAGTGCATGGAATCTCCTTCAAAGTGTCACACATTGTCTTCTAGTCTCTTCCTATTCCATGGGAGTTACTCTCCTTTAAAAATTTGAATCCCTTGGCTCATTATATGCTATTTTACACCACATCACCCTCCAATAATGTTACATTACCCATGTGTTCGAATTTGGATGAAGATCATGGAAAGTGTGTGGGGAATCTATTCATCCAAAGTATCCACAAGCTTGCAAGTGTATTCATGAACCCATGCACCTTATTTTATTACCATTTATCATTTATGTGACCCATTTAAATGTGCATGTGGTAAACTAAAGTCCTGTTGGGTCCCATAGCCGCTTATTACAAAAGTTATGTCTCCATCTCAACCTAGGGAATTGATAGGTTGGTGGAACATTATTTGCAAGTAGTCTTATTTGGAAATTATTTAATTGGGTACACGACAGTACTCCCCACTCAATATTTCTTGTCCTCAATAAATTTCAAACATTTATTTAAATAACCTTATTTCCTTCCAAAAGTTTGCTTCAAAACTTATCTACAATTTGAGTAGTGGCACTCATGTACTACTATTTTGTGTTTCCAAAAGTAAATATATGTGGATATTTGCATATTGATATATCCTATGACATCACCACTAACACCACAATGTTTAATCAAATCCATAAAAAACAAAAATTGCACAAATAATCTTTACCTCCATATTTTGGAAACCTTTTCTGGACTTTCAGCCCTTTTGGCTTCTGTATAATTATTTGAAGTTGGTACCGAGTTGCCAAAATTGAATTTCCAAGATTTCAATAAAGTTTCAAAGAGGAACCATCATGCTTTTTGTTTCTCTACTCTGATTACAATCACCTTCTCAAGTGGTGACTCAATATCCCCTACTGCTTGTTTCCCCCAAAATTGGAACCAAGCAATACCAGGATCCCATTGCTTGTATTGCACCCTTCCAAACATCATGAGTACAAAATATAGATCATGAAAGTATATAAAAACATCATAAAAATGTACATCAATAAGGTGTCTCATCAAAGAGTCATGAAAGTGCTTGTACATCTTACTAAGTAGATCATTATGCAGCCCATACACACAAGCATCGGGTATTTAATCAAATATGCCCCAATGACGTTGGTGAGGATCCCATGTCCTATAATGCTGCTCCAAAAGAATATTAGGTGCATCAAGATAATAAGCCATGTATTCTTTCATCCAAGAAGTGAATGAAGAACCTCCACCAAAATCTGAACCAAATAGGCAACCAACAAAACATGAAGTTTTCAAGCGACTCAAAGAAGCCTCATAAATACACCCATGAATATGTATATCATCATGAAATAAAAAAGGAAGTTTCTGCAAATCATAATTTTCTTCAATCATATATCTCTTCACCGAAGTGTGGGATGAAGTTCCTCCAACATCAAATGGACTAGGCAAGGAGCAAGGAAAATCACGAGTCTCCAAGTGACTCAAGTGAACATCATAGGTGCATCCATGTAGATGTGTATCATCATAATGTAACAAAGGATGTTGCTGCAAATGTAGAGAAGATTATTCTCTAGTCATGTCATCATAAAAGGGATAGATATAAGTTACATACTCTTCATGTGGCACCATAAAAAAGAAACCTTTCACCCAATTTTCATCCCCAATTGATGTGGCTAAAAATGAAGTAGGGAGTGAATAATTGTGAAGCTACCTTACCTCTTTGAAACTCTTACCTATAAAAATTTTGAATGCTTCTTCTCCATCATTTTTTGGTCCAATTTTTGTGAGATCATGTGCCTCCTCCAAGGCTCTGCAACTCTCACCAAGAGGCAACTCATAATCCCTCTTAACAAGAACAAGTGCTTGGTTTCCTTCTTGTTGGAATGTAGCCTCTCCAAGCATTTGCATATAAACATGTACCTCATGTTCCACCATCACATGAGGTTCCTCATTTGTAACATAAATTATTTCAGCCATTGAAGACTGTTTGATATGTAGGAGGGTGTAAAGGACCCTTGCAACCTCTCTTTAAGTTACTCAATCCGCACCAGATATTTTTTGGAGTGCATTTTGGGTGGACTCCAAATCATTTGAGAGATTGTCATTATCTTATACATTATTCAAGGTTAGTCCATGATACAAACCAAAAATCTCAATTAAATAATCTCTATCAAAAATCAAATTCAAAAGATTACCTTTGATGTTGGATATTGCCTTCTGAATTTTCTCGATGTCCTCCATGGAATATTTCTCCTCCATGCTCCAACAAAATTTTGAGACCAAATAATGTGTGCCATGGAGAGTATTTAGGGAATCTTGAATATTCTTCTCATCCATCCTCAATGACCCTTCAAGAAAAATAGGATCTTGTTGAGGAGCCTCCTCTTCTACTTTCTTTTGGATTTGATCAACTACTTGAAGCTCAAGTGGTGATGGGGAAGTTGATCTTGGTTCTTCATTATCTACTGCAAGGTCTTCATCTTCATGCTCATGAGAACTTTGGCTTGCAGCAGAATTCTCAAATTTTATCTCTATGTCACCAACATAGAGTTGTGAGCACCCATTAGTAGGTACTCCTTCATAGTTCAAGCATCCATCAGTAGATTCCCTTTGGTCCATGTCTACAGTGGAATGTCTCTTGGAATGATATTAAATATTTTCAAGGGATTCTTATTCATGCTCATGTGATGTTTCCTCATCTTTTTTAGAGTCAATTGGGAGTGACTTTTGATCCTCATGATGTAATGATTTTTTTTCTTCACCTTCCACAGAACTCGGTGGCTCCTTGGTCTCCTCCATACTTGTGGATTGCTGATTGTTACTTAATGAGCTCACACATGCCTTATTGTGCCTAAATTCATACATACAACCATAAAAATCTTCAAAAATAATGGTCTTATTTGTATCTCCATGATGGGAACTACTACTACCCTCTGTTTCCAGCTTACCCCTAAGTTGGCTAGCCACCAATTCGAACCCTTGCATAATATACTTAGTCGTATCATCAAAATATGAATTCATTAGTTTCTTAAATGCATCCACATCATCCATAAATTCAATAGGTTCCAATATCATGCTCTGATACCACTGTAATGATCCAACTTAAAATTTATAGACAAAGGCACAATTCGGGGCAAATTCGATTTAACTAGTCTTGACTCTAAGAGTTCCCAAATGGAAACAAAGGGTCCTGAATTTGAAATGGAATTATATGATGAGTCTTAATACCTATAAATATACTATATTATCACTTTATAACTTTTTTTAAACCTCTGCAACTTCATTTGGGGTTAATGAAAAAAGGGCAAAATTACTAGGAAATTGTGATGAAATCCCCCCTAGGGTGTAGGCCAAAAGGGATTCCCAACTCATGTACGACCCTATAAAATTTATAAGAAGAGTATGGAAACTGATATAATACCTCATGGAATCTCATTACACATGGTTATTATTTTTTCAAACTGCTTATAGAATTCCACATTCGTTTGATAACTTTAAGTGATATTGCTTATGGGGAAATTGCATAATTAACTAGATTTTGACATATGGAAGGTAGAGATAATCGTTTAGATGAAGATGTTAAATATAGATACCATATACAGCATACAAATTTCTTCCCTGAAAATATTAAACACCATAGAAATACCTTCATACAAGTCTGGTAGACAACGCATTTAGTATGGGAGTCAAATACATGAAAACTAATGATTTAATAGCACGGAATTGTAAGAGTTTCACATATGGATTTATTGGATTTCGACCCACAAATAATAGGGGCATGGAATTACAGAGTAACACATCATATATGGCTTTCACAACATCATCAAACTCAGAGAACATCTATCATATAAATATGATATAAAACTACTTCAAGATTGAAGCCAAATCCATCAAAACTAGTTATTGAAGAGCATGGGGATGCGATCCTTTCACATTGAATTTTCTTGAATTTCAAGCTATAGAGATTATGGTCGTGAAATTACAGAGTTATACATCATTTTTTTCTGCCACATCGTAATCAAAATTACATAAAATTCCTCATACAAATCTAATATACAACTCTTTCCAAAATGGAAGCCAAATACATGAAAACTAGTCATTCAAGAGCATGGGAAAGCAAGCCTTTCATACATTGATTTATGATATTTCGACTTACAGAGCATATGGACATAAGAGTACATATACATAAATAATATAACCAATATTTGGCATCAAATATCCTCATCAAAGTGCAATCACCACTACAACAAGTGCGCCATCAACACGAGAGTGTGGGGGAATGGAGAAGAAGGAATGAGAGAATAGGGAGATAGATGAGAATTCGAATGTATGGAACTTAGAAATGAAACTAAAGCACCTTAATTAATCTCCAATTAGAGGTCTGAATGACCTCTCCATCAACCAAATTGGAAAGGAATCCAACTCCCTCGAAATTGGTTCACAAGCAGGGAGAGTGAACACTCACCGTGCAATGGACAAGCAAAATCTCTTCAAAATGACAAAGGCCAATTAACAAATAATAAAAATCCATTATCATTCCTAATGAAATTCTTTTATTAACTTCATGAGGCCTCCTAAGGTCTAATTTCCCTCTATGGGATTCCTGCAATTCATCTTAGTGGTTTAGTAACTCTCATGACACGTGTCTTCCTCTTCATGCTCCAATTCTTTCCCCAATTCGATAGGTTGCCTCTAACTCCCAAATTAGACCTATTGGTGGCTATTTTTATCCATTTCATGTCAAATTTGTCATATGTATGCAATCAGGTTTGAATTTGTCATACTTGTCATGGAATCTTTCATCATTTGTTGTCATAGAGTGCATGGAATCTACTTCCAAGTTGTACACATTGTCTTCTCGTCTCTTCCTCTTCCATGGGAGTTAATATACTTTACCAATTTGAATTCCTTAGCTTATTATATGCTATTTGACACCACATCACCCTACAATAACGTTACCTTACCCATGTGTTCAAATTTGGATGAATATCATACCAAGTGTGTGAGGAATCTAGTCATCCAAACACTCCATAAGGTTGCAAGTGTCTCCATGAACCCATGCCACCTTATTTTCTTACCATTTATCATTTATGCGACCCATTTAAATGTGAATATGGTAAACTAAAGTCCTTTTGGGTACCATAGTGCCTTATTACAAAATTTATGTCTCCATATCAACCTAGGGAACTAGTAGGTTGGTGGAACATTATTTGCAAGTAGTCTTATTTGAAAATTATTTAATTGGGGACATGACACCATCATATGAAAACTATATCCTTTCAACTAGCTCAAAGAGAAAGGCACTAGAAATTGAATTCCATTTAGGTAGGAGGATATGGAGCTTAGGGAAGGGTTCTGGAACAACTATATGGCCTCTATTATAACAATATTTGTAGTAAGAATGTCTGCAAAAAATTGTAGAGGTCGATTTGGAGAATTGGGGCTCCAGATGTGAGATTTCCCAATTTTGGACTACATAGTTTCCTTATTTTCAATCCGATTTTGATCTGGTCAAAAAGGGTCAAAACCAAGATATGGAAGTGGGTTTCAAACCAGTTTTATGTCTAGTTTCTGGATTTGGTCTTAGTTTTTTTATTGGATAAGCAGAAGTTAGTATATGACAGAAAAAAACCAAAACTAATCAAAATTTGTTAGATCAACTAACTAGCGATTTTTCAAGCACACCCCAAACGTAACCTGTACTCATTAATTCTAAAAACAATGTTGGGGATGAGCTCTATAGTGTCCCTCCTACCTATATCACTTTCCATAAGCCGAATCGGAGCTCCTATTCTTTTTATATTCTTCAAAAAATGAAAGTTAGTCAATATTTCAACACATTGAGCATAGGCATGGAAAAATATAGAAAAGAGACCTTTGACCATAAATTCCCCTTTCTAAGGAACCCTTCTAATTCCAATGTGAAATTGGTTCAAAATATTGTCTTTTCCTCCACCACTTCCATCAATCTTTCCCACTTACTCACACCTACCTTACCCTTTCTAACCAACTTGTTGGGAGCCATATTTGACCCAAACCATTCACTAATAATTATTATTTTGCATTTTTGGACCAACATTTTGCAAAATATAGCTGGCCAATTTTCCCAATTTATTCCCGAATTAATAATTTTTCCTAGCAACTCAGATTGGGAACCTTATCTTCTTCATCTGGCTTACGTAAGTCCAAATAGTATTTATTTTTACCTTGGACCATTTAACTTAGGAAATATTTCTCCTTTAGCCACCCAATTAATAATTTTAATGGTTTCTCCTTTAGCCACCCATTTAATATTTTTAATGGTTTTTACCTACGTGACTTGGACAAAATAATATAGCAAAAATTGGAAACATGACATTTGTTGCGAAAGGGAAAGAACATAAGGTATATAATCTCATCAAGTCATTGTATTGTTGATGTATCTCCATGCTTCCAACTTTGGGCAAACATTCTGCAGACATTCTCCTAGAGGGGTCATGTGTATGGACCAATGGATAGAGGAGGATGGCCCTGGTGTAGCCCTAATTAGTTAGGTGTATTGACTAAGAGTATATAAGGCTCAATATTCTTAACCCTGATTATTGATGTGTATTGACTAAGCCTTTGAATAAGGCTAGAGGTCACATTGCATACTTTATGTGGGAGTGCTTCGTGATGGGTGATCTATTCTGATTAGAGTGAGTTGACTTGTTTATTTGATAGGGGATCTCATCCCCTTGTGTATTATACAATTTCTAATCTAATGTTGAACTTGACACTAGAGCTTTATGTGGTAATAAACGTGCTTGTGAGGAGATGAACATCAACGAGGAAAACATTTATATGATGAATAAATAACCAAGAAGTCAATTTAACCATTGAAGAATTCCTAGATAACATTGAAGAAGTCCCAAAATAACATTGAAGACAAATAATAATTCGACCCTAAAGATAAAACAAAAGGTGAAGAGAGAAATGACAATTCGACCCCAACAAGAAAGACAAGTCAGCCCAATTATGAAAAATTCAAGTGAACTGAAGAATATAAATAAAGTGCTCCAACACCTTTTTTTCAAAATCATTCAACATTATCTCTACTATACAAGGGCACATTTTTCAAGGAAGACTAGTGAAGATTACAAGGAGCAATTTTTGGGTTATTATCTCTTCTTGGAGGTTCGTTATATCTCCCGAGAAAATTGCTAGGGTTTCTTTGGAGGAAGGGAGAACACCTATGTGCTAGGGTTATTAGGATTATTAATCCTCCCTTATCCAATTTGGTCATATGTCTAAATCAGGAGTCATGTCTAAATCGGGAGTCCATCCGGTCTATTTTTAGTCTCTAGCACCATTGGGTCCACTTGGCCTAATTGGGGCACATGTTTCAGTTACTAAAGTGTGGGGAACACTAATTGAGGCCTGCTGCCACTGATTGCACTTGCATGCATTAGTTTAAAATCCTCCTAGACCAATCCCTACAATTTAGGAGCCTCTGGGAGTGTCGATGCCAACCAAGGTCAGTTGAGTTGAGTTGGTGAGTAGTCAAGCTAAGTTAGGAGTCATTTACATTCAGTTATAGTCCTCTACATTCAGTTTGTGATAGGTTTGCATGGCTGCATGCAGGAGGGGGGCATTTCTCACCTACCACAGTCAGTTAGCCTTAGTCAACACTGAATGTAACACTTGAGTTGTGTTTTAGAACTCCGGTGATGATTTAGACAAGGTCAGTTAACCATTGAGTCCTCTGATAATGATTTAGACAAGGTCTTAGTTACCTACAGTCAAGTAGAGTGTAATCAACTCGAATTTCCTCATGTAGATTTGATTGCTTGTGGCTATTTAACCATTGTACTTCATTGTAATTATTATCTAATAGTACTTTTGATTAATGAAAGCATTCACAGTTGCAAGCCATTTTTGCACTGTTTCATTCTTCAATTGTTGAGTAAATTGTGTGATCTATTTTTTGAGTTGTGTGTTTGTCTACAGATCTATGTGCTCAATTTATATGGTATCAGAGCCTCAACGGACAAGGCACCTCTCCTCCTCAGATCTCCAGCTAGATCATTTTTTTTGAGCAATTTGCTCCATTCCTACTTTGCACTAGATGTAGAAAGTTTACCACTTAATACCCCAAGTTAAGGAATTGTTGATCAAACTTGCTTGATCAATTATGTTAGGTGTGATGAAAAACTGAAATGTGCAGGTATTTGACCTTACTTTGTATGTTTGATTGTGTGACAGGTTATCATCTCTTCTCACAGCATTCGCTACAAGCAACCCTTTCTTCTCACTGCATTCACTACAGCAGCTCAGTCCTCCTTACTGCATCCAAAATGGCTCATTCAGTAGAGCCTCTCTCTCCCTTCTACTATCACCAGTGGAAGGAAGACATGGAGGTACTGCTCTGCACCAAGAATCTCCTCAGACTCACAGAAGAAACAGAGGCAGCGCCGGTTTTAAATCATGACAAAGAAAAGTACTGGAACAGGCTTGATGAAGCTCATGGATACTTATTCTCCTCAGTTTCTCGAGATCTTCGATTCCACATCCAAGGATTGAAGACTCCCAAGGATATTTGGGACAAGCTTGCCTCCTTATTTGATAAGCAAGATGAGATGAGGTTCCATCAGCTAGAAAATGATCTAATCACTCTTAGTCCATCCAACTTCGAATCACTGAATGAATTCTTTACAAATTTCAAGAACCTGATATATCAGTTGAAGCAATGCAAAGTGGAGAAGGATGAATATCATCTCATCCTTGCCATTCTCACAAATCTCAATGCAGACTACTCAGTCTTTGTATCAACCTTCCAAACAGTAAGGCTCACTACTCCAAATTGGAAGATGCCCACTCTTGATGCCTTCATCCAATCTCTCACTTCTAAGAATGATAAATTGATCCAAATGGAGATAATTTGATCTCCCAAAGGTTAAGCTATGGTTGCAAGAGGAGATAAGGTAGCGAATGACAAAGGGAAGCAAAGATATGAGTCTCATGTGAAGAAAGAGCAGTCAAAGGACCCTTTAGGTTTGAACAGAAGCAAGAAGAATGACAAAGGCAAGGTCCTCCGCTCTTATTGTGGAAGGGAGTTTCATTCAAAAAGCTCCTGTATGAGAAGACAACTTGATGAAATGGCTCTTCTTTTGAAGAAACATAACATTTCTGCACATGATAGCGCAAGGAAGGATGACTCTGAAGAATCAGATGAAGAATACCAAAGGAAAGGCCATGCACTGAAGGCTTGCTTCTCATCAGCACATGTCTTCCTCATTGATTCTGGAGCTTCCAACCATATGGCTGCATCCAGAGAATCATTCTCTTCTTTTCAGTCCTTTGATGGTCCTAGTATTCATATGGGCAATAACAGTAAAGTCCAAACAAAATGGAAGGGCTCTGTCAAGCCTCAACATGGAAGGTTCAAAGATGTGCTATTTGTTCCCTCCCCAGCTTCAAGCATGTTATCTGTCTATCAGATGACCCATACTGGATCTCGAAAGTGAGTGATATTTGGTCCTGACTCAGTGGAGATCATAGATATCTCTACTGGGAACATCATAGCGAAGGTTGTTGCAAATCATGCCTCAAAAGCATATGAGTTCTCACATTTCATGCCTCCTTCAGAACCAGTGCACTCTCAGCAGCCACTTGCAAGGGAAGGTAAAATCATTACATCTACTTCTTTTGCATCTTGTACTAGTATTGCAGATCCATCTTTATTAGTTTATGAGAATGAGATTCAAGGTGATTCAGATCTAGATTCAGTCCCTACTTCCAAACTGGAAGCTAGGAAGATGATTGGAAACCCACCTGACACTTAGAAAGGAAATACCCTTGCACTATGCCATGCAATCTTACCTCCTTCAGAGAGATGCAATAGACTCCCTGTAAGATGCTACATGGAAAGGGCCCAGTCTCACTACATTCAAAAGAATAGACGTGATCATACACCTCTTCATCCATCAAGAGACAAAGGTTACAATCCTCCTTCCTTCCATCATCAAGTTTGGAGAAGAAGGAGAAGTCTACATGCCATGCCCCAGAATACATGTACACAGCACACCATGCATGCTGCTTTGCTACCTCACAGATATGAAGATTTAAGCAACATATTTTCCAGTTTTTCAAACTTGAGACCTGATTCTACCTGCTTAGATAGAGGGGGGGATTTTTTTCCCATGTGGTTTTGGCCCCAGCTCCTTGTATTAAGCAGTTACTTTATTTTACTTGATGTAATGGATGACCTATGGTCTTAGTTACCATGGCCCATAGATTGTCCAAGTTAGCATTCAAGGGGGGGGGGGGGGGGTTAGGATTTTTAATCCCCCCTTGTCCAATTTGGCCATATGTTTAAATCAAGAGTCATTTCTAAATCGGGAGTCCATCAAGTCTTTTTTTAGTCACTAGCACCATTGGGTCCACTTGGCCTAATTGGGGCACATGTTTCAGTTACTAAAGTGTGGGGAACACTAATTAAGGCCTATTGCCAGTGATTGCACTTGCATGCATCAATTTATGAGCCTCCTAGACCAATCCCTACAATTTAGGAGCCACTGGGAGTGCCGATACCAACCAAGGTCAGTTGAGTTGAGTTGGTGACTAGTCAAGCTAAGTTAGGAGTCAGTTACGTTCAGTTCTAGTCCTCTACATTCAGTTAGCACTAGGTTTGCATGGTTGCATGCAGGAGGGGCACATTTCTCACCTACCACAGTCAGTTAGCCTTAGTCAACACTGAATGTAACACTTGAGTTGTGTTTTAGAACTTCAATGAACTCCGGTGATGCTTTAGACAAGGTCAGTTAACCATGGAGTCCTCCGATAATGATTTAGACAAGGTCTTAGTTTCCTACAGTTAAGTAGAGTGTAATCAATTTGAATTTCCTCATGTGGATTCAAATTGCTTGTGGCTATTTATCCATTGTACTTCATTGTAATTATTATCTAATCACTTTTGATTAATGAAAGCATTCACAATTGCAAGCCATTTTTGCACTGTTTCATTCTTCAATTGTTGAGTAAATTGTGTGATATATTTTGTAATTTGTGTGTTTGTCTACAGATCTATGTGCTCAATTTATAAGGGTTTATGTCTTGATAAATGGCATTATACTTGAATTGGATTGATTTCTTCTAAGAAAAGTTATTGGGTTTCTCCATATTGGGTTTGGTGTCGCCTTTCACACACCTGGGGGTTAAGCGCAACATATATATTCAAGCTTCTAGATGTGCCCTTAGGGGCAAGTCTCGAGTCAAGCAGTACTATCACTTGATATTGACTCCTCTGTTTAGGCCAAACTCCTAACGAAACCAAGGGAGGTGGTACCTAAGAAAGAGTTGTCTAAGGCTCTTTGAGTTTTAATCGTTATTGATGGAAGTAAGTTGTATAGGATTTTTTGAAGTAAATTTTGATACAAGATTGTTTGCAAATTTAAGTAAATATTCAACAGCATAACATCAACACATAAAGCGAGAATAAAATAATTTCATATCAGACCAGTTGCCAATGGAGTCAAAGTGAAATAATGTTGTTGAAGTAAAATGTTTTGCAAATGTGTTTTGGTCGGTTTTAATTATTAAGAGATGAGATGAATTATGGGAAGGGAATTCTTGATATACTGGAAGTACTGAGAATATGTCCAGAATATGACTAAATTGGTTCCTCACTCAGAAATGTGGGTTGAATCGGAGTCTCTGAGAAGGTGTCCAACACTACACCAACAAGGATGTAGCGTGGCTGTATCTCGAGGTCACTACTCAATTGTTCTCGCTTCCTTTGAGAAATTTTCCCACAATTGTCAACTATTGTACGTCAAATTTTTGTAATATTTCTAAGGGGATTTGAGTTTATTAATGAATTATTATATTAATGTGAATAAATTAGAAAGTGTCGAAAACCGCTTTTTATTTCCCAACGACCAGGAAAATCCCGCAGAGGGAAAGACATACATGAGTTGACGATAACATGTTTATTCCAATTTGATACAACAAATAAGTTTGTGAAATCAAAGGATTAACGACAATTTAGAACCGCAACTATGTGTCACTTTTTGATCATCCACCAATAATCGGCAAAGCCTTTAGTTGGTAGCGAGAGCATACTTTGTAGCAACGAGTTGGGTAAGAAAGTAAAACTTAACATGAGATGAAATAAAATAAAAACAAATAATCTATACATCCTTTCAAGAAGGCATATTGTGTGCAAGTGTTGATTAGTAAAATGCAAACCATGAAAGAGACTGTGAATCCCCCCAGGGGGGATGGAGTGTGGGCGTTGTGTAGCCCACTTTATTTCTTTATTGATGGATTTTACAAATTTATGAAATAAGAAAATAAAATGAATTTTTACCCTTGAAAATGGATCAAAAGGCTTACACACTCTTTGGAAGAAAAGAGGAAAGAAGAAGAGGGGAGAAGGAAGGATTTTGGGTGCTCTGGATGATGAAAAGTTTGATTTTCGACAACGTTTCCTTCTCCTCTTTCTCAGACGTGCTAAAAACCAGCGAGCGATTTATTTTAGAATCCCGTGAATTGATCAAATAAAAGTACCAGAACTTATACTACTCAAATACTTGAAATTTTGTGATTTCTTTTATGAAAACAAGCACTTTAAGTGCAAATCTAGATCTAGTTTGAGATGATAATTCAAAGAACTTCTAGATCTGATATATATATGCTTAACAAAATCAGATTTTAATATCATAATTTTTAGATCTAAAATTTGTCAAACACAAAGAATCGGTAACTGAGAAAGATTTGAATTTTAGAGAGAGAAGAGAGAGGTCCTTAAGCCTTGATCTTGAAAAGTGTGAAAGAGAAGAAGCATATGCGGGGAAAAACACATTAGATTGCAGCTGATATAATGTAATGGAAAATAAGGTGGATGCAAATGAGCTCCAAAATCCTTTCACCTAAAGCAACCTGCAAAAACTAGAAAATCCTTCAAACAAGCATGGTTAATCTAGTACATTTCATCATAAAAGACAAGGAGAATATTAGTGAAATTGAATACAATCAATTACTCTTGAAATATTCTACAAATAAAACATAGATGAACAAATTTACAACAACAAATGCTCATCCAAAAAAGCTAGATCAATACTACCAAACTTGACGTAAAGGGAAGCCTAATTTAGTTGAATATCACCTCAGAAATGATCCAATTGCATAACCATGAGACAATACCACAATGAGCCTCCATAGCCTTCACTCTTATTAATCAAAATGAAATAACAACAATAGCAGAGGTTCAATACATCCATTGTCAACAAAGGAGGAGAACTATGCTTTTATAGCAAAACAGAAGCTCAAACCCCAAGGGGGCGAATTTGACAAGTATGAGGTGTTTGGGGGTTGAGAAAATGGTGGGGAGAAGGCCTGAGCATTGGAATGAAGGGTTTCCACCTATATTGAGGTATCCCACTTGGTTTGGGAAGCCTTTATCTCCTCTAACCACTTCATCCAAGTGGCAAAACCACCCTCCATGAGTGAATTCGCCCCCCTTTTGTGGAAGTGAGTTGGATCCCCTCCTTTGATGGTTGAGTATGTTCCTCTGTGCTCATAAATGTCCCATACAATATCCTCAACATATTTGACACCTCATACACAAGTCCCAGAAAACCTGCCTTTGATTTAGGATTGGGGTTTTCTCCTATTTTTCCATTTATTTGACCCTCTGAGTCATTTTGGAGAGAAAAATCAAAATTAATAATTGAGAATTACTAATTTGACTCTCAAAAGTGGGTTTAGGGGTTAAGTTAGGTCTCTGGGTCCAAAATAGAGCATCCCCATGACCAAATTGGATCCCTAGGCCCAATTTTATGACCTTTTGAATGATTACAATTAAAATACACCTTATTGATGATTTTATTAAAAAACTAAAAATTAAAAAATCCTAGGGGACTTATCGAATGTTCATGAACTATGGACATATGACTAGCATGGTATAATACATAGGGCTTAGGCTTTAATAACCTTTCTGAGAAAACAGTTACCAAAGTCACCGTCCCGTCTTTGGAGGATTTTGAGTGAAAAACTTGAAAATTATATGTCGATTAAAAAGTGTCATATAATTAACAAGGGAAAAAACACTTAGGGATGATGACCTTGATGACCAAGTCTAAGAAGGCCAATTCTTTTACATAAAAGAACCTCATGCTATGTAATTTATTACAATTCCCTTGAAAGGGTGTCAACATCCAAAAGAGGCCACAATTGGCCTTGATGAAACCACAGAACCTCCGAGCACTAAGTAAAAAAAAGTGATTTGTTATGATCCTTGGTGGCTTACTAGAAAAGTCCCCTAAGTGCAACTTAGTGGATAACAGGGTTTCCTAGGGTAAAATATTTGTGTCACTTATGTGTGGCAATATTTCTATGATCCTTTGTTTCTGCTGCGATTTAAGTTGAAATTTTCAAAGTGCAATTATTCAAGGAAACTATGGAATGAAATGAATGCTTGAAGAAGATTGTGAAATAATTGTCAAGATTTGAAAATGGATTAAAAATCAACATTGTATCATAACAAATTTGAAAGACAACCATCCAACAGCTTTTTGCCCTACGTGTGGAAACTAGGGATTCCAAGTTTGGACACTTCCAACCTAAATTTTGGCTCGATATTAGTGTTATAGAGGTTGCCTAAGGAGGGCACATCTATATGTGGAGTCAAATTTTAATTTGACCTAACTTTTAGGTCTATGGTTTCTTGATAAGATTTAAGAATTCTTTCAAGATGGTGATAGGTATCAAAATAAAATATAGATTGGATGAAGTTGAGATTGTAGATGAACTTCAATACTCTTTTTTGTATCACTTGTTAATAGCACTATTGCATATATTAGTGATATTTGGTCAATAGACAACAATGCTTATAGACACGTGATATTTCAAGAACAAAAGAGAAATAGAGGTGAAGGATCAACCCTAGTTCAAGATTAGAATAAGAAGAATTTCTCAAAGGTAAAAAGTGTTTCAATTTTCATAAGTTTGGTCACTTTTTTATCCATTGTCCTCAGAAGAAAAGAAAAGGAAGAAGAAATTGTGAGAAGAAGGAAAATACAACTAGAGGAATATCTCCATAACAAAAGAAGAAGGATCTTTCCAAGATGTAAGGTCCCAAGATGTTACCCCTAATAAAAAATTCAAGAGGACTTTGACATATTTTTGAATAAGTCAAGAAGACTTGAACCTATGTTTGTTTCTAGGCATCATGGACAAAGGAAAACTTTATGCGATTAAAGCAATATTTATTTTATAATGTTGACCACCAACTTGTTAAATGAGGACTAAAACTTAAGAAGAGGAATTTAAGCAAAGTTGAGAAAAAAAGAAAAAAAAATATTGATTTAAAGAATTGTGAGGAATTAAAAATAACCCCAACTACTTTTTCCTAAACCAAAAAAGATAAAAGAAGAGAAAGTAAAGAAAGGAGGTTGCTCATTATTATCTTAAAAGAAGTTTTTAATTCTGCTAAAATAACCTAGCCAAAACATAGAGGAAGCCATTATATCAAAATGGTTAATCAAGCTAAGAATAAATAGTAGTTAAGGGAAATTGTAGGAAGCAATCTGCCCATTGCCACAGTACAGGTGCATCTTGGTTATCTTGTTCAATGCTTTGTATTTAACCCATATTTGTCTTGGGGATTTGGATTAAATATCCTAGTTTGAAGAACAAAAATTTACACAAGAGTCGTAGAGTTGATTAAAGAGTCTTATTGGTAAGTCTACTTAAGTAAGATTTTCATTATCATATAGTCGCTACGTTATTATCCGTTAGTAAACTTGGTTTGTCTTAGGGGTGATTTTTGCAAGGGTTGAGTGGTTATGAATCTCTGTAAAATCTAAAGTTGAGAAGAATATAATTGTTCCATAACAAGTTGGATGGATATTTAGATAAATTATACTATATTTTATTTCCTTATTTTATTTGAAAATTAAAAATTCACCATTATTATACCTGCCACAGCAGGTATATAGTAATCGGTTGCCTTTTGACCTTCTATTAGTTGCAGCTGACCAAAAATTTAAAATTTGTTTTCTAAAGTTTAGCTTTAGAGTTTGCCAAAAAATATTTTAACTTTTAATAAAAATATTTGCCTTTGCTATTTTGTCAACTTCTAATTGGCCAATCAGGAATGATGTCATCTTTGGAGTTTGGTATCTGGTTTTCACTTGACACATGGCTACTATGACATCAGCATTTATTTTATTATTATGTTATTTATAATTCTAAGAGTCAGCGGATCCATGACTTCCGAGGCCAATCATAAGCATTGCATGGCAGCGGATCAGAATTCTGGTGAGCAGCTTCAGTTCCATATATCTCCATCGCTGGGATGCTACGATTTCTATTGCATTTTGATCTTACCCTAAGCGCCTCATCCACATTTTCTAGATTTCCAAAAACCAAAGAAAATGCATTTCTAGCCATATTCAAAGTGCGATCAATTAGGCCCAAGCTCCCCAATTCATTGTTTGCAGCATAAATAAATTCGGCTTCCCTCAGCAACATCTGAACAATGTATGGATGTCCAGGTACCGTAGCTTGAATTGCCTGCAGCACCTTCAGTCTTCCCCATATATCATCATGGCGGTAATCTACAGAAGCTTCGTTATAATACAACACAATTTCTTTAGTGGACTTATACAATTTTGGGTCTGAAGTACGTAAAAGACTGTGCTGGTGCGACGCGAGAAGCCATTTCCTTTCCATGGGCTTCCCTGCGGATTTGAAACTTTGATAGAATTTTTCCATTGAAACTGACCCTGACCCTGATACAATTTCCTGAGAAAGCGCCGAGGATGTTTTATCAATGTTCTCTGAATCTGAGGCGTGAGATTCGAACTTGCATCTGTTACAGTTGCAATTGTCAATTCCCCATTCTCTTAGCGCCGCTTCTCTTTCCTGAACATGATGAATTGCACAGATATAAGGAAGAGTGATCTCCTCGCTGGCTTTCATGTCCCTTGCTGCAATCACAAACATGGATTTCCCAACATAAAATCTCGATGCAGATGGAATGCAAGAATGGTTAATGAACCCCGGAAGCAGATACATTGCACAGAAAATCTTGGCTTCTGAAGGTTCGTTTTTATCTGGATACTGCACGCCTGTAGCATACAATCTCACATGATCTTGAAGTACTCCTCCTTCTGGCCATTCATTGATCTCAGTCTCTACATCCATTTCTGATCTTCTTTCTTCATAATTTTCAGGCCAATACAGATGTATATCAGGGACAGACGTCCCGGTCCGAGATAAGAAAAGAGTCCCGATTCGTTTTCGTAAAACATGGGATCAATTCACCTCAACCGTGAGTTTGTGATATAATACTTAAACTTCCTCTTTGTTAGGGGCATCCAATCGATGCAGCCCTAGATGAATCTCATCTTCTTTCATGGTGTCCACAACGGGATCACACACAAGAACCAGCTCCCCTGCCATGCAATCCTGTGTGATAAACAATCCCCACTGACTTTTGCAAGATTCATCTGAAACCCTAATCTCGACCGGCCCTACAAAACTCGACAAGGTCTCCGTTTTCCTACTTCTCTGCATACAAAGATACCTCTTGAAATGCCGGCGGATTTTCAGTATATAAAGATCTCTGCATCTCTCCATGTCAGGACGATAGCGATCTAAATCAAGATCACCTTTGTCAAATTCCAATTTCCAAAGCAAGTAGGCTTCTTTATAGTTCTCAGTAACCTCAAGCAACTGAGCCCTGAGGATCCGGTGACGGGAGTCTCCATTAATCTGTAGAGACAGGACATCTGCCTGAGCATTTGCGTAGCGCATTTTCTTGATGTATGCGTTTGCGCGATGAAAATGCAAATCCTTAATATTTTCAGAATCATTATGAGAGATGTTTCGAAGTGAATTTAGGGCGCGTGTGAACAAGTGAATAGCTGTGTCTATGTCTTCAGCTTCAAAACCTCGTATCCCTTCCATGAACAAATCGGCCGCAGTGGGTACTTGAGGAATGGAAGGCACGGGGGCAATGTTATCTAAATTATCAATCCTAATGCAGAGGCAGCCATTATTTGTGTGCATCAGATGAGGATTTCTGATGGCCACCTTCAACCCACAAGGAAATTTGCACTGCTGTGATTGAGCGGAATAATTATAAGCAGAATCAGTCGAGCTAGTTATATCTATCAATAGGACGACTCCTCTATTCTCTCCATCGTCAAGAACTGTAAAGACACTTTCCACTAATAAAAGACAATCAACGCAGAGAGTTCCATACAATTCTTTTTTATTAAGATTATGTTTTGCTGAAACTGTTTTTTATCTTGTTATACAAATTTGTTTGACAAGGATGACACAAGTGTATTGTTTTCATTTGATGGTATGGAAGTCTTTTAAGAATATAAAAATAACTCATAGTTAATAATTTAGCTTTAAACTATATACAATATCACAATAAAATATTTCTAAGTGGTAGGTATAAGCAGCCTTGCTGCTATTTCACTTGTTTATGTTGCTAATAAATTACTCTAAAAATTGTAGATTGTTATTGTACTTTACCAATTTAAAGTATAAGGATCTAAAAACAAAAAAGAATGTTATTATTTTCTTTGCTAAGATATTTTCTATATGAATAGTTAAATATGAAGGGAGAGACTAAATTCATAAGTCTTTTTTATTATTATAAATACTATTATTGTTATTATTTTATCATAACAACTGAACTAGATTATTAAACAAGAACCATTCGTTCTGTTTATACTTTTAATATTTTTAAAGTGTTATACAAGTTTAATAAATTCCTTTAAAATGTAAATGGAAAGAACCATTAATAAATTATTTCTAGATTATTAAACAAGAAACATTCTTTCTATTTATAGCTTTTAATATTTTTAAAGTGTTAAAAAAGTTTAATAAATTCCTTTAAAATGTAAATGACAAACTATGGGTTATTAGATTTTATGTTATCCATAAGTACTTTTCATTAATAAAAACTAAATAATTATTATTATATAATGATGCTGAGAGATGTTATTATTATTCCCTGCAAGCAAGGAATTATGTATTTGACTAGGTTTTGGTATTTGTGCTACTATAATTGCGATATTTTATGCTATAGTTTTATATAAAAATTAACTTATTTTCCAAAGTTTTGTTCATCCACCTTCTTATTGTGAAATTAACATTTCATTTTTCCTAGGCTCTGACACTACACTGACACAGTTCTGACTGCTTGGCTCTGACAATCCACTGACAGATTTCTCACATTTCTAGCTGCTAGCACTACCCCACTAGCTCACCATGACAAGGGTTTGTCTTTGATTTTGTCGTGTGTAAATGGTCACCATCTCCATCTGTGTGTGCCATGCATCATCTGTGTACCATGCAAAGGTTAGAAAGCTTAGAAAGGCTGTTTAACATATGGAGTCAGAGATCCATGGCATACTTCTATATTATTCAAGCAACTAATAACCTCGCCCTTGATATTAAAACTGAGGTTCAGAGGCTTGAAGGTTGCAAGGTTTAGACAGTCCTGGAAAGTTCAAGCACTTCCAGGTAAGCGGAATGCAAAAGTTGGTCACCCTTATGAACATGGTTTTTAATCTTGAATATTATCATGAGATAGGTGCAGGTTTTTTAATGATTTCCTTTACAAAGAAATTGTCGAATGTGTTGTTATTTGATTCAAGGTTTCAACCCATGAGTTCTTTTCATAGAAGTTAATGTTTACACACCTAGGTTGAACCCATGACATCTGTGATGTGATGTGATGATATCTAATGATAGAATTTGTGTGTAGGTTTTATTCGAGAGGCTGGAGGTGCAGAATCTTAGCAACACAACTAGCAAAGGTTCGTCGAAGCTCTTGCCTTTGCCCCTTTATCTTGCCATAAATTTCGACATGTTTATCTGTCGTTTTCTGCCAAATATTCCATGCAAGCAAGGAATTATGTCTTCAACTAGGTTTTGGTATTTTTGCTACTATAAATGCGATATTTTATGCTATAGTTTACACAAAACTTAACTTAGTTTCCAAAGTTTTGTTCATCCACCTTCTTATTACGAAATTAACTTTTCATTTTCCCTGGGATCTAACACTGCATTGGCTCTGACACTGCACTAACACAGTTCTAACTGATGGGCTCTGACACTACACTCACACATTTCTCACATGTCTAACTGCTAGCACCACCTCACTAGCTCGCCATGACAAGGGTTTGTCTTTTGATTTTGCCATGTGTAAGTGGTCACCATCTCCATCTATGTGTGCTATGTGTGTGACATGCACCATATGTGTACCATGCAAAGGTTAGAAACGTTATTTTTAACATATGGAGTCCGAGATCCATGGCATACTTCTATATTGTTCAAGCAACTAGTGATCTCGCCCTTGATATTAAAATTGAGGTTCAGAGGCTTGAAGGTTGCAAGGTTTAGAAAGTCCTAGAAGGGTCAAGCGTTTCCAGGTAAGCGAAAAGAAAAAGTTGGTCACCCTTATGAACATGGTTTTTAATCTTGAATATTATCATGAGATAGGTGTAGGTTTTTTAATGATTTCCTTTACAAAGAAATTGTCGAATGTGTTGTTATTTGATTCAAGGTTTCAACCCATGAGTTCTTTTCATAGAAGTTAATGTTTACACACCTAGGTCAAACCCACGGCATATGTGATGTGCTGTGATGATATCTAATGATAGAATTTGTGTGCAGGTTTTATTTGAGAGGCTGGAGATGCAGAATCTCAGCAACACAACTAATAAAGGTTCACTGAAGCTCTTGCATTTTCCCCTTTACCTCGCCGTAAATTTCGACCTGTTTATCTGTAATTCTACCAAATATAATATGTAGCTTATTTTCAATATTGTCTTATTGTCTGCAAATCATATTCTAACAAGGTCAAAGGTACATTGCTACTCTTCTGTGCCTTTATCTTTGCTACAAATGTTCTGAAGCACTCAAACCCAGAGGAATCTCCATGACCAAAACCCTCATTTCCATCCCCAATGACACCAAGAGATGAGCTTTATCTCCAGGCTAGGTCACCACAAGAACAATTACAATGCAACTCCAACAACGAATAAAGCAGCGCATCAATGCACTAGTCACTTATCCATGCATGTAGTCTCTCTAATGGAGGCATGCTGCACAATGGCACACACCAGCCACTCCTTCCGCTGCAAAAACTCCATGATAGCATAGCCATGGTTTTCAAGAAAATGTTGGAGTCTTCTCCCACTACAATATGAATGGAATACAACAAATTTCCATTACCGATAGTATGCAGCAATAGCATGTAGAGAACTTTCAAATATTGGAGGGTAATGTTTACGCTGACACCTGTTAGAGTTTATGTGCTTTGCAGAAATGTGTAGACAGTTGTAGTCGACATGAGAAAATATGGTAGATGTTAGGAAACCAAGGGTAATGTATAAGCAGAATGCCAAGCCATAATGAAGCTACAAGGAATGGCAGACTAGTGACCAGGGTTGGCATAGCAATTAATATGCCAAATAAAAATGGGTTGCAACATAGGAAAATTTAAGAAAAAAAAA
>LPNX010183289.1:348351-394310 GCA_001517045.1 Pseudotsuga menziesii
AAGATTAAATTTATAATAATATAAATTAGTTTTTTATTTAAAAAAAATAGGGTAGGTTGATTTTCTATATACACAATGCACTAGTGCGTAAGTAGGTCAACAAAACACTAGATATGCTAACAAGTTGTCACATTTTATAAATAATAAATCCCAAATAAAATTTCATTTTTACAAGATACACAATAAAGCATGTCTCTATAAAGAAAACAAAATGTTGGTATCAGACTGCCTCACTCTCATGAAGAGTGCTCCTCTCCACCAATTCACTTGCTTAATTGTTTTGTTTAGATTTTCATTCCCAAATGTATCCTCAAATATATTTCTGCAAAAAGCAATATTGGTGGTTATTGATTGGGGTTGCGTGCATGTACGTGGTAGTGAACGAGAATTGGCACAATACCCTAAGGTCACCTTTGCTTTTGGGTCAAACATGTTGCTGCTCAACCATCCATCTGGATTCCATAACTCTATTTTTTCAATAGGTAACTCAATACTTTGAGCAGTGCATTCGAAGAAGGATAGTGCGGGGATCGAGAGATAAGGCTCGCTTATTACGCTTGCTGGTAGTTTCTATTTTGAAGATTATAAGGATTTACTTAGAATATGAAGAATATCCACCCGGATGCACTAGCGGGGAAGATGGTTTTATATGTTTCAATGATAATGTTTAGGAATAAAATAAATTGAAAAATCCTTATTGCATATGCTAGGACTGGTGGGTTCACAACATGATTAATTTAATGGATTGGATGATTGACTATTAAACTTGAAAAGTGACCTGTTCCAAATCTGGTCCTCTGACCTCCTTGACTACTGTTGCAGGTAGGAAAACCCTATCTTAGTGTTACGGAGAAAACTTCCTATGGATTAGGGTACCACAACAGACATAGTAACCGTAGAAATCAATCCTTTCCCATATGCAAGAGAAACAAAACATCTAACACTAAAGGATCTCGAAACATACCTTATTCTGGATGGTTGATGTAGATCCCCGTTGAGCTTTTCCACTCTCGCTTGTATTAGCAATTTGCTCTCTCAACATTCAACAAACAGGACAAGCATGCTATATAATGGTGTTATACCTACTCTAGCATATATAATCAATAACATATAATCATTTAAAAGCATCCATGGATTCAATACTCATTTAAATACATATTATTGGACGGGAAAAGATATTTCTATTAACATAAATCAGAGATTACAATGGTGACAACCTCTGTTGACACGTCTGCGAACCGGAGAAACTGAGTCCTCCACCACTTCAATCCTCCATCTCTCGATAGCAAGCTCACAAGTAAAGACAATCTTGGGAAGAACACAAAGTTCTCCAAGGGACAAAGGGATGCAGACTCGAGTATAAGCTCCAACAACAATGGACTATAGTTTTCTTGCTCTTCAATTCCTCTCCCTTCAATGTATCCAAAGGGTTCCTTATATAGTGCTTCAATGGGGTAATGGAAGGTCAAATCCGAGTGATATCAAGGAATATGGAAGGCCAAGAGACAAGTGACTCAAATCCACATCAAGGAAAACTCCAAAACTATTTGGCCTTTTGCACACATCCCAATGTACATGGGTTTGAGGGTCATATCCGCATATATACGCGAGAATAGGTTTAAAAGTAGTGTATGGCAAATAATGCATGTTTTTAGGGATGATCTTGGAAACATCAAAGGTACAAAAATGGTCCATGGGGTCCAAAGAGTCTATAGAGGGATAGGGAAAGCCATAAATGTGTGATCCACCATGCGTGGTAAAATCAACTGTAACAGATGCCCCCTAATGTGTGAGGTCAGAGGGGTGATACGATGACCGAGATACATTATAAGTCCATCCCAGAAGTGGAGTGATGAAGAACCAGGTGGAAGAACCAGCCATCCAACAATATAATACAATAATCAAACTATGGACATGACTGTAAGTACATACAACAGTCCCGGATACATAAGAGTATAATGGCCATGAATAGGCATGATACAAAATATGACATGTGTGGTCATCACCACGTATAATATAGATAGATCAGAATCTCCATGATGAAGATATAAAAAGGATCACGATCTCCATGAAAGGTAAAGATATACAATGGATCAAGATCTCCATAATGGCTGAAGATATTTGACATACATTGGAATCAAGTCACGAGAGCTGAAATCCCATGAACACTGGCATGATCAAGGAGGTAGCATATATGAAATGCCACTAGTCTGGAAGGTCTTCTACACAATCTGCTACGAGTACATGTCCTACTATGCGAATAGGGGTGTCAAGGTCAAACATAGTAGTCCATTGTTTGATTACCGGTCATTGATGTATACCGTTAATAGACGCGAGATCACCCACCGATAATGAAAATGGGAATCAAGGTACTAGAGTGAAAACTAAAAAGTGTGAATAAATGTGTTGAGGTAGAACACTTGAGAGAATCCATCGATCAAGGGACATTGATGTATTCCCAAAACTGTTGATGGCGAGAGAACCTACCATTGATGACTGCAATTCTTAAGGCACTCAAAATGACTCTAGATTCCTATCCCAGAATAAATGATCTAAAGTCGATGGGATGAAATCCGTTGGAAGGAGAGAATTAAGGCATCCCTCATCATCCAACATGAGGTACTCAATAAAGTTGTATAATGTGGAAGGACTCGATCATAATGTGCATGAACCAGTAACGGTATCGGGAATGGCTCACATGCAAAGTCAAGAGAACTGAGGAATGGCCGACTCAAGTTTCAACTTCCTTTGAAAAAGATCATAAAGGCGAGTGGTGACCGAATGTAGGTAGCATAGACTCAATATACAAAACTGGGACATCTCTGCGACACAGGAGCCATCGACATAGGCTCCATAGGGACTGGAAGCTTAACGAGTCGGTGGAGATAAACTCAGAGAAATGAGTACAGCTCCTAAAGTCAAACTATTAACCCAACCAATGGATGTGATGTACAGTGCTCTGTTCGAAGGCGACACAACTCGACTGCTACCAAAGATAACATATTTTCCTGTCTGGATTTTTGGTTTTTTGATTTTTTTGGACTTTTTCAAATATTTTGAAAAGATTGAAAAAGAATAAAGGTACTTTATAGTTACAGACTAGGAGGAGACGAGTGTCAAGGGGCAAATAAACTAGTTCCAAGCAGCGGAACATACCTATGCTCAATGCAAGGACACATGTGTAGGATAACGAAACTCGGGGGAAAGTCCCCTCCCAGTGAAAAATGGGGAATCAAGCTGCAAAGGATATGTAAAATGGATCTGCGTGGCTAGACATGAGACAAGCTCGGGCTATATAGCTGATAATCGAAGTCAGGGAAGCCGACATAAGGCTCAATAAGGCAAGAAAAACTCATGATAATGCAATTACAACTTAACATAAGGGAGTCCTGGGGAAAAAGGCCAGCAAAAAGATCAAGAGGAGTATGAGGCTCTTGCACAAAGTCATGGTGATACTATACAAAGGACTCCCACACCCTAAAGGAAAAATGTCATCATGGGCTCCAAATGCAAAACGGGAGCTAACTAGGGCGCCCATGTATGGTCAAGCTATACCATTCACATCATTTCACTTCTAAAAGCAACAAGAAGGTTCCGTGACAAGATAGAATGGGTTCGTACCTAAGGTTATAATGAAACGGTCATAAGGTCATGCAAAGTGCAAATGGATGTGAAACCTAACCTATATGCCAGTTTAGACATAATACCTGAAATCGGCATGAATGGGTCAAAACCACGGTCAAAACGGTGCTCAAAATGGACTCCTACATCATCAAATTAGTCCAAAATGGTCCAAAATGGTCAGAAACGGTCCAAAAATATAGAAAGTGGGTAAAAAATTTCTATAAATAGTAAAAAATTCAAAATTTCCATATCATTTGAAATTTTTACCCATTTGAGCTCAAAACTTCCAACGCAAATTTCGGGAGCTTCGTCCAGTGAAATTCGATACCATTTGTTCCAGGTAACTCCTCATGTCCTCCTCTTCCCATTTCATGGAAATTTTTTCAGTTTCCATGGTCAATTTTATTTTCTAGGCCAATCTAAAATAGGCATTTCGGCCCACATGGATATCGGGGTTTTTTTCCGCATATAGGGCTAGCCAGGATAGCGGAAAAACCTCCCAAAACCGCGTACATACGCGGCTGTTTTGCAAACAGTCGCATATGTGGCCATGCATAAGGATTTTTAGGGTAAACAATGACCAAAAATCATTTTTTTATGTGCAGGATGGTTCTAGAATGGAGGGAGAGGGAACATGGAGATGTAGAAGAGGTTGTTCAAGGTGACTTAATGGCCCAACAAGCTCTACGTATATGCGGTTTGTATAAGTTTTGGTGTCTTGGCAACCTGAGGGCCAAACCAAGACTCTTGCAGATGCTAATAGATTACTGGGATCCGGACTCATAGTCTTTCCACATCGACGGGATGTCTCTCACTATAGAGATTGAGGACATATATTTTATTACTGGATTATCCCGACGGGGAGAGGTGGTGAACCTACACTCTCGCGGGCCCAGAGGTGGCCTTACCATTGATGAGTACATTGTGATATACTGCTTTTTGGACACAAAAGGTTGGGAGTCAAATCCCAACAAACTCGATCCAGGTACTGGGACTGAAGGCCATAATATTGGCACTCGGTATGATAGTCGGTCTAGCTTCACTCCACCAAGCCTCGTGGCCATTGATGTTCTATGCGGTGGAGTGTATGAGACCCACATTGTACTAATGGAGCACTGCGCTGTTGAGTAACATGAAGCAGCAGCTCATTATCTGCAAGATGGGCAGGGTGAGAAACTTCGGTTTCGGCAGCATACCGAGCACATTCTTCTTTGAGCGTGTATCGGGGCTAAGCCCTAGAGTGGACATTCCTCCACATGGAATTTGAAATCTGTCCCAACGACGTTGGGAAAATGTTATGCATAGGCTGGGCAGAGGTAGGGTGGCTAACCCCTACCCAGCGGACTTCTTTCCATGGTGGTGGCTGCAAATCATTGCCATCGATGACTATCGCTATGCAGGGATAGATTTCCGGGGAGATCCGGACATGCCCCTACCACTAGGAGCGGCATATG
Source organism: Pseudotsuga menziesii (assembly GCA_001517045.1). Classification (NCBI taxonomy): domain Eukaryota; kingdom Viridiplantae; phylum Streptophyta; class Pinopsida; order Pinales; family Pinaceae; genus Pseudotsuga; species Pseudotsuga menziesii. The sequence goes on from LPNX010183289.1 coordinate 353,430, forward strand.
GCGACATAGGTAATGAATCCCAAACCCTCTTTTTAAGTTTTTTGAATTATTAAATTTTTTGTGTTTTTTGATATATTGACTCAAAAGACATGTTTTGGTGTGACGACACATAGTGACAATCTGTCATGTGAATGCAGATGTTGGACCACGACAACCTGACGATTTCCCTCATCATAGAAGGAGGGGAAGAGGAGATGACATCATGGGTGTGGATGTGGAGCGGACGCTCCAAAGCATCCACACAAACTTTGTACGCTTGACACATAGGGTACCCATGGCGAAAGTGGAGGACTTGCCTGAGGCCATGCAGCGCCAAGTGGTTGGTGTACCATGGGCATGGGTTCGATTATTTCAATGGCTAGATAGATCCATGGTGTGCTACCACAATCAGAACCCCCCTCCTCCTCCATAGGCTTAGAGATCAGAGACTGTTTCATTTTTGTACTACCGTGTATTATATTTTTGTGGCTCGGGAGCCCCAATTTTGTATTATGACACTTATGTATTATGATGTCACATTTTGGATGTTTAATGAAATTTTTTTATGATGATCGATTTTATTTATTTACATGTGTGTAAAAATGTATGTTTGTGATATGCTTATGGTCTATGAAACAAATGCCAATCTAACACATAGTTAGCATATGAGTCATCAACTTGATTAAAAAATCTTGAAACATGTATGTATGTTATGTTCTCAAATTGCCGTTCTAGCAATCTCACACGTAAGAATCTTCGTAATAATGTCGAATCCCTAATATAATACAAGCCATTAAGATGTGAAACCACTAACTGCAAATCAAGACGTACCTCAAGAGAGAGAACACCATGTGAAATGGCATCCCGCAATAACTCGATAATGACACTATATTCAACAACATTGTTTGAAGAAGGCCGTAAACATACACCTCCTGAAGACAATACCTAAACTGTAGGAGTATAAATCACCCAAGCAGCAGAAGCTGAGTTTTGAGTGTGGCGTCTATCACCATCAGCGAATCCTATGTAAGCGAAAGACTCCATCGACATCGACCATAAGAAACGAAAGCTAATCAACAAACCCGATTACCATACGAAAACCTAACTATGCAAAAAACTGTACAATAATATACAATAATCAGTCCTGGCTGAAGATCATGCATAGTATTTTTTAAGATAGAGCCCATTTCTAGGCTCCGCCAAGGTTATCCCTTCATAATCCACCAGCTCATAGGCGCCCTTCTCTAACACACGTTTGACTACGTAAGGACCATGCCACATGGGATTAAACTTCCCTGCCCCCAAGGGTTCTTTAGCTTAATCCCATAAAAGGACCAATCACCTTCACTAAACCTCCTTGGGCATACAGACTTATCAAATTGGACCTTAATGCGACGCTTATTTACTTTTAGAGCCACTAAGGCATCCCAGCGCTGCTCATCAAGCTACTCTAAGTGGACCAAATGCTCCTCCAATGCGGAAGTGTCTGGTAAAAGCTCTATAGCTAGCTTCAACGAAGGGATTTCGCATTCAACCGGTAAGACAGACTCCACCCCATGTACGAGCTGATATGGATAGAAACCGGTGGCAGTATTAACCGTGGTTCTATAGGCCCACAAAGCAGGATATAACATAATATCCCAATTCATCTTGCTTTGCACGATGGTTCATTGGAGAATGGACTTAAGTGATTTATTCACTGCTTCAACCTGTCCATTCACCTGAGGGTAATAAGAAGAGGAGTGCTCCTGCTCATACCCTAACTTCGAAGCCAACTCTTCCATCATTCCATTCTGAAAGTTCCTACCATGGTCAGTGACAAGCTCTTTCAAAATGTCGAACTAAGTAATAATCTGGTTGAAAATGAATTGTGCGGCTATCTCACCGTCGTATTTAATCATGGGCATAGCCTCTACCCATTTCGTGAAATAATCGATAGCCACTATAATGTGATGATGCCCCCCAGCCGGAGCTAGGTTGCAATCCATGAAGTCAAGCCCCCACTTGGTGAAGGGACCGGCGGTGATAATCAGATGTAACGGGTCAGGATGTGAGCGCATATTGCGTGAAAACGCCTAGCAAGGGTGACACTTCTTGACCACATTGACACAATCTTTGAAGATTGACGGCCAAAAATATCCCGCTCTCAAGATTTTTTGGGCTGTAGAAAGCCCATATAAATGACCACCACACCCCCCTCCATGGCAATCATTTAGCACAACCTCAGCCTCTTCATGGGTTAAACAACGACGCAAAATGGAATCTACCCCGCGACAGTACAAAGTGTTATCCACTATAAGGTAGTTCTTAGATACCTGACGTAATCGTCGTCACTCATCCCATGAAAGGTGAGTAGGGACCTTCAACATTTGCAAATATACAATGATATCCCCATACCATGGGTCCAAAGTTGAGATAAGGAAAATATGCTCATCGATAAACATATCCTCATAAACCTCCTCCTCCTCCACACTTGGAAAATCAGAAATGAGCTTCGCAAAGATCAACGATTTCTTCAATTTTGCCAAAACAAATTCGAGATCGAATTCTTACAAAATAACAATCCACTTATTATATTTTCCCCCAATCATCCTTCTAGTGAGGACGTACTGAAATGGATTGACATGAGCTACCACCAAGGTCTGGCGAAGGAGAATGTAATGTCTCAATCTCTAAACCGCATGAATGGTGGCCAAGGTAAGTTTCTCCACATGAGAATAACGTATTTCCGCATCAATAGGGTTCTGGCTCAAATAATATATCACATGCTCGTGGAGCTCCTCATCCTCATGAACCAAAACCATACCAACCATGTCCATGGACGCGGCCACATAAATAAATAAAAAGCACGGCTATAGTCAAGTGGACTAAGCACAGGGGGCGATGCTAAGGCTCGCTTAAGAGCATCAAAGGACTCCTAGGCTTGCTCATTCCAGCAAAAAGTAGTGTCCTTCTTTAAAAGATGCATAAATCCTTTAGTCAAATTGGCAAAATTAACCACGAATCTTCGCAAGAACTTTGCCATGCCTTGCAAACACTGAAGATGTCTAATATTACGCGGGGGAGACAATTGAATTATTGCCTCAACCTTTAAGGGATCGACTCTTATACCCTCCTTGGATACAATGAACCCTAGCAAGTGACCAACGGTCACGCAAAATATGCACTTATGAGGATTTAACCTAACCTAGTAATGGAAGCATCTCTCAAATACTAATCTCAAATGGTATGGATGACGCAATCTCAGACGAGAATGAGCAGCAAGATCATCCAAATACACTTCGATAATTGTTTTGAGATCATGAAAAATTAAGGTCATGGCCCGCTGAAATGTGGCTTCGGGATTTTAAGAGCGAAAGGTATCTTCTGATATGCAAACGTACCCCAAGGACAAATAAATGCAGTTTTATGTTGATCCTCGGGTTTGATCTGAATCTGATTATATCCGAAAAAACCATCCATGAAGGAGAACACCTCGCTTCCCGCACACTCATCCAAAATCTTATCAATAAATGGTGTGGGAAAATTATCCTTAGGACAAGCACGATTTAAATCACGGAAATCAATGCATATACGGATCGCTCCCTGCTTCTTATCAACTGGAACGGGATTTGAAACTCACTCCGTCAAGGGAACATGATAGATAAAACCAGCTTTTAACAGCTTCTCTATCTCAGCCTTAATAGTGGGTGTTTTTCTAGGATTCACCGCACACAAACATTGTCAAATGGGCTTCGCATTCGGATAGGTCTTAATTTCATGTTCGACAATACGAGGGTCGATACCTGGAATTTCCTCGTATGACCAAGCAAAGATGTCACGAAACTCTTTAAATAGCTTGGTATACTCCTTGATTTCATCAGGGGAACAATCCACCCCAATGTAGACATTCTCAAATTTGCTAGGATAGCGAGAAATATTGATAGGAATAGTAGGTGATAAATTCGCCATGTTCCCATCGACCATCTAACCAGGAGAGATCAATGGAACCATGGGACTACCAATCTTCTCGCTAAGAATCTCCCTAAAGTCCTCACGCTCCATATGGTTAAGCTCGGGAAGAAAATATGATCTATGATGTAACTCTTCCCAAGGTGGCTCAACCCTAGACATGGCCTCAATAATGGCTTCATCTGATGGAAAAACATCATCAAGGCAATCATGTGCATGAGAGGACTCAACTACCCATGCAGGAAGCACATACGGGTCCTCCTCCTCCGTCCACAAAGAGGAAGAACTAGGCTCTGCAACACAATCAAGATTCACTTAATATGCTATCATTGCTGCAGGCAACAGCACATCCGTTTTGACAGGTCCATTTGAAGGACTTGGTGAAGGAATAATCCAAGGATCTTCCATATGGGCAGTGCGAAAAGACACCAAATTCAATGAAGACGAAGCCCCACTGAAACTAGATCCGATCATAAGAATGGGCACAGGACAGCTAAAGGTCCCCATAAGAGATGGATACATACCCACACCCACACTCCTAGTTGCCTGCTGAGAATGATCGATAATAGGGATAGAAGCTCCCGATGATGCACTAACACTCGGATTACGGAATGATGTCTCATCAATCATAACAATCTTCCCATTAAATGGGAAGCATACTACCTTAAAGAGAGAAGAGGCTATGGCTTGCATACTATACATCCAATTCTGGCCCAGTAAAAGATTGTAGTCAAGGGGCGCATCAACCACCTCGACCTCGATCGCGATGGTCTTCCCTCCCAATTGGACCTTAAGAGAAGGAAGAATCACGTGCGACCGAAATGATCTACCATTAAAGGCAGTCAACATGGTAGCATATTGAGACAACTCGGGAGAACCCAAACCCTTCTAACATGACAAAGGCATCACGGAAGCAGCAACGCCTTCGTCAATCATAGTGCGTTTGATGGCCATATTAAGACACTCTACATGAATCAAAAGAGACACGTAGTAAGTCAAGTGAGGATGTAATCCCATGGTTTCAAATTTGATGATGGAAGAAGAGTTAACATCATTAATCCCAAGAGTAGAAAGCAAGGCTTTCCTTTGCGGAGGACAACTCTGAAGTACTTCAAGTGCGGACATTGCACAAGGAGTTTGGACCAAATCCTCCACATCGAATTAGTTCTGGGCGGCTCGAGCATTAGGATTGTGCCCCAAATGCTTTAGGACTCCCTTAGGAATGCGAGGTGCAATTTCAGGTTTATCTATAGGGTTTTCGATACGCAAAGGGCTCTCGGGTGGAGCGATTTCTTTTCCAAGGTCCGGTTGTGACGAACCATAATCTTTCGCATGAGTCACAACCTTAGTAGCAAGTACCATGTTGATGCAACCATGACCAGTATTGGCTTCCGACATATTTTGATCTTTGCCCGATGCATAATGAGGATCATTGGTCCTCGAGTTCATATTTTGATTATGGGGTAAAGGAATAGTTATCACAACTGGGCCTTGTGCTATGAATCTCAAGGCATCTTCCATATGAGGGCACAAGTGAGTGAGGTGGTCCTCCTTACACAATTTGTAAGGAAACTTTACATTACGTTTAGACTGCTTGTCCCCCCCAGCATTGCAGGCGTTCTTGTCATTAAAATTTGCATTTTCGTTCTTGTTCCCACCCTTACAATTATTTTTACCCTTTCTCTTATTCCTTCTGGGCTGCTGGTTGCCCTTCTGGTCCGACGATTGCACGGAAAGTACACTCGTCGTTTGGGTGGGTTGAGACAAAGTCATGGCTTGTCCCGAAGCGGATTGATTAATAGACAATTGGCTCACTTGTTTCACAACCGAATCCGTAGGTTTGGTACTTGCACAACCCACAATGCCATAGGTATGTGGTCCAGGCTTGATTTTGGGATCGAAACTAGAACGTGAAGTGTTAGGTATGATATCATACAAAAGTCCGGATTGAGTGTAAATCAAATCCAACTCTTGTGCCCTAAAGATTGCTTATTCCTCGTTTTGGACTCTGGATGTAGAAACATCCTTCGCAATGTAAGGTAACAATGATTTGAGGAACCACTCAAGGAGAAATTCCAGTGGTATAAATGCTTTAATCAATCTCTTACGTCTACGCCACTCTTGAATATGATCCGAGATATGTGTGGCTTTGTCTTGTCGAAATGTTGATAAGAGTTCTGTACCAACATCGTAACGCATGGGTAGCTGAAAGTGATTGAGGAAAGTCATGGCTAGGTCATCAAAACAAAACGAATGCCCCCCTTGGTAACTCTATATACCATTTCACTGCAGGCCCGGTGAGGGTGCATTGAAATAGCCTTAAACGGATTGAGTCGTCATGTAAGGAATTAGAAGAGCAAAAAAGGTGAAAAGTAGTGACATGTTCACTAAGATCTTCTCCCGCTTTGCCCTCAAACTTGGGAATGTTCGAGGGAAGCTTGTTAGGGATGGCCGGCCAGGCCGGGTCATGAGACACCAGTTCATTCATAAGTATCGATAAGTCAGGTAAATTCAAGGTTGCGAGGAAAGGGAGCCTAGGTTGAGCCGGTCTATGCCACGCTCCTTAATAGTTCTAGTTCATATAAGGCTAATTACTATAAATACCATGTCCTTGGCCATAATTTCCTCCTCCCATTTGACTCGTGTAGGGCTGCATGGAAGCATTATGATGTGGTGTTCCTTGACTATGTGGTGCTACAAAGCCATAATTAGAATAGTAATCAGTTTGTTGATACCCGTACCCATAGGGTTGATAGTTATATCCATACTGTGGTCCATAAGACTGTCCATGAGAAGCTCCATAAGGTGTCCCATGGGATGTCCCATGAGAAGCTCCATAGTTAGGGATATGGGGAACTCCTTTCGATGGACCGTGAGATGATCCAGAAACTAGAATATGACCTCCCGAGACAATAAGAGGTACTTGACTCTAAGTTACTACCGTGCGAGCAGTTGCAGTACGAACATGGCTAGTAGCAATATTCTGGCCCGAAGGACCACGTGAATGAGGGGGAGGAAGGGTTGTCAAAAATGCATTCGAAGGAGTAGGTTTTGAGGATGACGGGACATGTGAAGGGATGTAAGTGGTGTTCCCTATGGTCACTCATCTCGATTCTGGTATCCGCATATGACTACTAACACTAGGTCTAAGATGGACATGTGAGGTAGCTTCCACTACCAGGATGGAAGGTGCAATGTGACTAGTGCTCCCAAATCTCTCCGCATGGAAAGGAATAGGAGTGCCCCTAAGCGTAGTGCTAGGTTCAATTTTTTACTCGGCATGATGTGTCGGATCGTGTGTAGGGATATCAGGCATGCCATAACGAATATAACTAGTGCTTGTGGGTTCATGATGAGTCTCATCACCTGATAACCAATACTGGCGATTTGTGAATGAGGGATCATAACCAGAATGTGAAGCTATTTCTGGTGAAGGATCATATACAGGAGTAGAATCTGCATCCCCAACCTCGTGAGGTGGAGAAGACATCTCAAGAATCTTATCCTTGTGATCTCCCGTCATGTGTGAATCAATGTGAAAAGTAGTCTTCCCAGACTGTCTATTTCTCTCTCCCAAAGGAGGAGGAGACGTGGAAGGCAGAAGTCCTGCTAAACGACGAGAACAGCGAAGTGCCACGCCTGAATCCACAATGACTCAAAAAATGAAAAAGACTCTATCTAATTACGCAAACCCTAGGCAAACTAGCGTGCACAGAGTATACACCTATACAATGTAAAGCCAAATCAAAAGAAAACAAGGGTAGGATATGTGATCTCTCGAATGAAGCAGGTATGTCTCACCTAGGAGAGGCTTGAGACTCCCATACACAACAAGCGGAGGTTCGTAACCAATTATAGTGGCCCTCAGCTTCAACACATATAGCGACTGTGTTGTCTGATCCCTACCTAGCTAGGACACTTGCAGAATAACCTCTGTGAAGTACCCTCTTGATAACCTAGGTAAGGCAACTAAGGTCACCTCAATATAATCAATGCTCAGGCAGACAGTCACAGGCGGGATTGACCGTATGGGCAGGGTAGCAAAGCCTGAAATTATCGAAAGAGCCCCTAGATACGAATACAATCTTGGAAATATCTCTGGTGCTACTTAGTTATGACCAGGGGTCATCCCAATCATTAACTGCTCACACTACCTCATGCTTAACTCCCTTGTAAGAGGAGGATCCTGAGAAACACTAATTATAAAAAGGAATTTCACACTCTCACCTGGACAGACACATAAATGTTTCGTTTAGTGGTCTTGGAGAATTTACTCACAATGAACCATTCCAAGACCCTAAGACCTAATCTTGTAGGTGCACCCTATAAAAGAAAAGAGTGTAATTCATTCTATTATCCGTTGATTTTAATTGGCTTATTACTCAAAAGGGCAAATGGTCGTGCAACTAATGATGTTATGATGCAACAAGAAGTAAAATGCACACCTAACAATCAATGCAAATGCACTGTGTCGAATGAAAAATGGGGTATGCTACTACGTGAAGTGAAAAATTTTCCTTCAAATGAATATGCAATCATTCCTGTATGAAAATCTGACTAATAGTTCGCAAGCAAACCTAATGCAAGTACCATGCAAAATGCAACAATGCAACAATGCATGCTAATTCAAAAAGCAAATGTTTTTGTATTTTTTGAATTAAAATGAGATAATAAAGAAAAAGTATGACTCTACATCCCCCTAGACTCTGCAAGCACTATCAGACAGCACCCAAGCAAAGCACTAAGGTAAAAGATACCTAATGCACTAATCCCAAAACAAAAAGTAGAAAATGAAATGACAAGAACATTTAAAAAAAATTCAAACTAAAAAGTGTCTCTGGTCAGAAACAGAGGTGTATACAGACTCTAGAATCATCCAAGAAGACTCAGCAATCATCCAAACTCACCTAGCAACACTTACTATTCCCCCCAAAGGAAAAAATCAAGGCATACGTGACTGTGTGCAGAAAACCCACGTATATACGCTGATATCCCAGTAAAAACCGCATGTACATGCTACTGTGAAGACAAAACTCGCGTATAGGAAGAAAAACAGATAAAAAAGAAGGTAAATAGACAAGCTGAGACAAAATTTACTCCTATCAGACACTACTAGGAAAAAATGCCCCTAGACTCGACTTAGAAACAAAGAAATTAGAGCAATTCAAGGAAATTGAATGCCGATAAAACCCCCAAAGAAAATGACTAGGAATTCCCTAGTATGGTCGCCAATTCTGTTACGGAGAAAACTTCCTATGGATTGGGGTACCACAACAGACAGAGTAACCGCAGAAATCAATTCTTTCCCATATGCAAGAGAAACAAAACATCTAACACTAAAGGATCTTGAAACATACCTTATTCCGAATGGTTGATGTAGATCCCCGTTGAGCTTTTCCACCCTTGCTTGTATTAGCAATTTGCTCTCTCAACATTCAGCAAACAAGACAAGCATGCTATATAATGGTGTTAGACCTACTCTAGCATATATAATCAATAACATGTAAGCATTTAAAAGCATCCATGGATTCAATACTCATTTAAATACACATTATTGGACACTAAAATATATTTCTATTAACATAAATCAGAGCTTACAATGGTGACAACCTCTGTCGACATGTCTGCGAACTGGAGAAACTGAGTCCTCCAACTGGGCCTCCACCACTTCAATCCTCCATCTCTCGATAGGAAGCTCACAAGTAAAGGCAATCTTGGGAAGAACACAAAGTGCTCCAAGGGACAAAGGGATGCAGACTCAAGTATAAGCTCCAGCAACAATGGACTATAGTTTTCTTGCTCTTCAATTCCTCTCCCTTCAATGTATCCAAAGGGTTCCTTATATAGTGCCTCAATGGGTTAATGGAAGGTCAAATCCGAGTGATCTCAAGGCATATGGAAGGCCAAGAGACAAGTGACTCGGATCCACATCAAGAAAAACTCCAAAACTATTTGGCCTTTTGCACACATCCCGATGTACGCAGGTTTGAGGGTCATATCCACGTATATACGTGAGAATAGGTTTAAAAGTCATGTATGGAAAATAATGCATGTTTTTAGGGATGATCTTGGAAACATCAAAGGTACAAAAATGGTCCATGGGGTCCAAAGAAACTGCAGAGGGACAGGGAAGGCCATAAATGTGTGATCCACCATGCGTGGTAAAATCGGCTGTAACACTTAGAATATTTAAAAAGTGAGTGATACTAATTAAAGCAGGATTATGCAAAAATGCAAATCTAAAGCTAGCAAACTAAATCCACCATATCAAATTTAATGTATTTCCCAAGCAAAAGCTTCCACCTAAATAATCAACAGTTTCCTTGCAAACCGACACGACATCACGGCCAAGTGGCGTAGATGCTTAAGAGAAAATGTATCAACAGGGATTATCTTTATTTTCTCCCTATAAATTTTGAGCATGTGTTACATTCCATTGCATTGCAAACATTGTATATCTACATATACAACAGGCCTTAATCCTTATTTTTGTCCGGTGACTGAACATATTGTTCGTTGGGTTTATACTCGATCTGAGTGTTAGCAGCTCCCATGGCTACTGCAAGCAGGCAGTTTTGTCTTATATCTTATGATGACCGTACTTCTTGTTCATGAAACAAGCCGTCTTCTATATTTCCATTTGAGTTTATATCTATAGCTCATTGCTTGTTGCTGAAATAAATGTATGTAGAAACTGCTGAGGTTGGAATTTCAAGTACAACTGTTCAGGTAAGTATATCTCTACCACTATTAAATCTAAATTATGAAAATGGTATCTCATTCCTACTTGGAATTATATTCAAGAAAATATTCAGGAGGCCCAATTTGACACATATTGAACTAATGGCATTGGGTCTCTGTTTTGCCATGATTGCAGCTGCAAAGGAATGGGATGAACATGTTTCTTCTGCAGACTATAGGTATATGCTCTTAAAGTCATCTATTATACTCTATTGCTATCCATATTGCATTACTCATAGTTGTTATTTATATTATATTATTTCTTTAGCATTTTATTTAGTCATTTCTAATGTTTACTATTGCTTCAACATTTTCTTGTCAATTCAAAGATCATTGCAGGAATCATTTATTTGCTTTTTATTTCAATTTCAAGGTTCATAACTTCTTTAACGACATTTGTTTGTTTTTTTACTTTTCTTTGCCAATTTACGGTTTATCTTCTGCATCATTTGTTATCTCTGTTACTTTTTTCTGGGTGAAATCAAGAATCATCTTTGTCGTTATGTGCTCTTACATAAAAAGAGCTCTAGCATGATTCTTGGGTTGCTATATTAACAAAAAAATCCTTTATGGGTGTTTCTTCGGCACGGAATATGTAGCTCTGCTGCTAAATATTGTTTATAAATAAATTTAATACCTTTGGGTGAAATCTCCCATAGTTGAACAAGAGATAATATTGCACTTTTAATGCAATGGCCAGATGGAAGCCTAATGTAAGGATCATCACATGTTCTTATTTCGAGATTAATGCTCAAGTCTTCGTGTAACATATCAACTCAACTTGTCACCTTGGTGAAGAGAAGTGAGGTCATTAGGTTGGCTTTATGATCCATTTTTCATATTTTTGTAACATTTTAACTTGTAAATAGAGTATTTGAGTAAGTTTAACGATTAAGAACATGTGTTATTTTTTTTGAGTTTACAGTTTCAAAATCGGCAGGTAGGGTTGCTCATTGTCCTATTGTGATAAGGCTCGAAGGATAGACGACCCTTAAGATAGAGGCTCAACCCGACAGGCTTCCAGACATATCAACCCTTGCTAAGTCACGCGTTACCCATATATCTAACTTACGAGCTGTTGAATATATTATTGAGAAGTTCTTGTTCCCATGGTTAAAAAAACATTTTAACCTACACATGGAAAGTGTGTTAGCTACATCATTAGCTAAGTAAGCCATGACATGTAGACTTTACCAAAATCCATTAATAATATAAGTAGGAGATAACTTAAAACAAATTAATAATAACTCTGCTATCCAAGAATTCATATAGCCACGATAAAGGTACTCGTTGGCTAGGGTAAGAACACACACGTGTTAAACATCAATGGTAAAACTAGCATACCCCCAAAGCAGGGGAAATGAAACATCAAAGATAACTTCGATATGTTTCAAAAAATGAGAGAAAGTTGTGTGTAGATAATATAAGTTTATGTGATGAAAGCAAGTCTAGGAAAATAAGTGAAAATAAATTACATCAAACTTCTAAATCACCACATAAGTGAAAATAAGTTTCCTCCAAAAAGGAGTTTTCGAAGTTTTAGGTAGCTTTAGAGAACCTCGAACGTGGAGGAACTATACCTTTGAAACTGAGACCTAGCCTGGACGTGGAGAGACTATTAATGTTGAATTATTATAACTTCGAAGAATATTCTAAATATATTTTATTGGTCCCCAATGTTTCTATTGGGAGAATCACTTGTATTTTCTTGTACCCCGATGATTCCTATTGGGAGAATTACTAAGAGTCATGAGGAAGTCCCCTCCATTGTAAGTTGGCTTATTAGTACCCTCCAGAATATCATATTATATTAATTTAAACCAGTTATGTTTACCAGAGCCTACAAGTTTACTCGAACCTACATGACAACGTTAAATGTCAAGTGAACGAAAGAATATAAATAGAGGCGAGGTGCTTCTCATTTGAGACACACACACTCACTTGTGTAGTGCATAAGAGAGAGAGAGAGAGAAAGAGTTGTAGCTGGAGAAGGAGGAGGATCAATTTTGGGTTTTACCTTTTATCTTTTGGGGCATCTATATTGAGGAATCTTTTGCTTGGTTTTTCCCAGGATAAATCTTTGTGTTTTTTGTGTGTGGTTGTGATTGTCTATCTTTCAGTGATATTTTGGCTTATAGTTATGCTGCTATGATGATAAATATTTTAATATCTGATATAAACATTAAAAACATAACATGGTATCAAATACACCATGAAATAAGTCATTGTGCAGCCGAAACAGTGCTACTGCTACAAATATTGAAGATTAGGGTTTCATGCTTGAAAACCCTAAAATACTAAAACTAGTAGTTTTGGTAGATTCACTATATATAGATATTGGAGAAGTATCAAGAGCCTAAACTTTTGTAGTACGAAGAAAAAATTCTGATGTACACTGTGTAAAAGTTTCAGCCTTAGATTCGCTATATTCTGGGAGATATGATTCCTCCAAGTTAGGGTTCCAGCCTCTCCTAGGATTCAGCCTTAAACATGTGACCTGAGGAGAATTGCTATATCTCGGGCTAAGAAGGTCCAAATGAAATTTCGCAAGATGTTCTAGAAAGGTCATAGACTGTAATTTATGTGGTAAAAATTTCATACCCCGAAGGTGAAACAGTGACACATGGCAGTCCATACACGTTCGCTATTCTGAAAAGTCCTGGAATAAGTCACCGTGGGAAAACATGCATAAGTCCCAATTGGTGAAATCAATTCTACTCAAACCTATGGTGATGAAAATAAGACAGAAGAGGCTACCTCACTACAATATTTCAGACACAGAGGAGTAGTAATTTTAGAGATACAACATAAACAATATCAAGAATTCCGTAGAAGAAACTGAAGAAAACTAGGGCATCATATATTTTACAATTTTGATCACAGTTTTGGGAAAATGAATATGTTTCTCAGCTCGTCTTAAGGAGGCACATCTTTCTATCCAATCATATCTAAAAGATTATAAGTTTTTAAAATTAGGGTTTCTCTGACAAACCCTATATTAGTTAGATTTGGAACCAGGACGAACACCTCAAACCGGTAAGATCTAATCTTTTTCCATTTACATTTGAGGTTCTCATTGACCTAGCACCCCAACTTGATGACAAGCTTGGTGAAGCTGAAAAATTCCGAGCATGGAAGCATAGGATTTCACTGGTTCTTGAAGAAAATGAATTGGACACCTACATAAGTGGAGAGGTTCTAGTTTCAAAGGGAAATGAGGCTAAAGCCTTGCGCAAGAAGAAACTTGACTCATAATAAGAGAAGAGAAGATGGGAGAAATTGAAGATCAAGCGCTCACAATTCAAAAACGATCCCTGAAGCGATGAGGAATATGAAGAACTCAATTCTTGAAGGACCTCTTATCCATATTAGCATTTGAATAAGAAATGATGATGTCATGAATGAAGATGGTGATGAAGCAGAAGGATCAAGAAGGAGTCTACCCATGAAATGAATAAAACATAAGTATTCAATTGTCATATGATATTGTTTTATATTCAGTTGATGTGTTATGCATGATAGAATTTTTGCATTAATGACAATATACTACTAATATGCATGTGATGGGTAAGTAGCTCATGGTGCTATACAACTCTCCATTGCTACTTATCTAGAATGAAACCTCTTTGCTGACATATTGTATTAGTGCACAATCTCAATGATGTCATGGTAGAGATGGAAGGCATCTGGAAAGTTTCCATGAGATATGGATGAATGTTGTATTGGCTAAGCATTTACATGATGCATAAGAATTTTTCTTTATGCATGTGTTTTATAAAACGGTTTTAACCATGCAACTGGTGCATTTGACTACAGTAGGAAAGGTCCTATACAACCGCCTACAATAAAATAAGGATGAGACTTTTTCCAAAGAACAAGTGATGACAATGTAATATTCACTCCAATAAACATGAATCTGCAGCTCCGAGGGTCAGAGACACCGTGACGGAAGGAAGAGCTTTAAAGAGCGGTAGATCCACCTCGAAAGATGAAGGCCTTGAGTACGAGAGATAACTCAAGATGAAGAAAATTATGGCGAGACTTCCAAGAGCCCTTGGACACACTCTAGTTGTGTAACACAGTTCGGTGACATCATCGATGCTAACCTTTTCGGCTATGAAAGAAGCTATGATCAAAGAGTAATAGTTGATCATGGGGAATGATGTCTATAATATGGTTTCGAGACCTGAAGGGAAGTCCGTAGTGTATTGCATATCAATTTACAAGAACAAGTGTACAAAGCAAGGTTCGTAGTTTTCCTCGGAAAGAATAGACTATGGCATGATATACTCTATTGACCAGACACACTTCTCCAGTAGAGGTATATATCGAGCAGAGAACCACCTGTATAGAATATGCTTTGTACGAGATCAGAAGGCACCCATAGAAAAGCACATCCATCATCTTGACAGATCACCTAGAGTGATGAATATTTTAACCTTTACTACAAGGTTGAAGATGGAAACCTACAGAAGACAACAAGCTCACAGATGAGTGCATGAGGAACTTTAGACAAAGTTCAAGATAAAGGGATCTTGGTAAACTGAGATAGATACATAGTAGTAGATAATGCTACCTGACACTCCAGTATAGAATGAAGAGGGAAGATGATGCTCCACTTCAGGGGGAGTGACTACAAAATATCTCTAAGTTCGACATGGTACGACATGATGGACAACTTCTTGATAGACTGAGACTTTACCAAGAGTAAAGTGGGTTCAAACCTTCAAGGTTGAATGCGGAAGACTAGGATATGTTGATGACCTAACAGAATGATGGAAGAATACCATAATGATGTTTGGGATATAGTAACCAAACTGAAAAGCAAGAGTGTAGTATCCTCCAAATGGATCTACAAGATAAAACATGCAACTGACGGAAGCATAGAAAAGTACAAGGCAAGAGTTGTGGCCATAGGTTTCTCTCAGAAAGAGGGAAATGATTATGAAGATAAATTTGCACCAGTAGCAAGGTATACTTCGATTAGAGCCATCATGGCACTTGCATCCATGATGAAGTGGGACTTACACCAGATGTATGTGAAAACAACCTTCCTGAATGGTGTGATTGAAGAAGAAGTATACATAGAAAAACCACACGGATTTGAAGTTGAAGATAGACAAACTCACGTATGCAAGTTGAAGAAGGCCCTGTATGGCCTAAAGCAAGCTCCCAGAGCTTGGTATGGAAGGATAAATAGTTTCCTGAGGAGCATGGGTTTTGCCAAGAGAAAAGCCGATCCTAACCTTTACTTCAAGGTTTTAGAAGATGAACCTGTCATACTATTATTGTATGTGGATGATCTATTTCTGATAAGGAATGAGAAACAGATTGTAGAATGCAAGAAGAAGCTCGCTGAATAATTTGAGATGAAATACCTTGGTCTAATGCATTATTTCCTATGTCTGGAAGTATGGAAGAACTCAGAAGTAATCTTTCTCAATCAGGGAAAGTATGCAGTAGAAATCCTAAAAAGATTTGATATGTTGGAATGTAAAGCCATGGCTACACACATGGATTCCAACTTGAAGTTGTTAGATGATGACTCGTCAGAGTTAGTGGATGTGACTCAATACAGACATATTATTAGGTCGTTGATGTATCTAACCAATACCATACCACACATTTGTTTTGTTGTGAAAACCTTGAGTCAGTATCTAGTTCAACCTAGACGAGTTCACCTAATAGTTGCAAAACATGTGATGAGATAGCTGAAAGGGACTATAGACTTTGGTCTATAGTATGATGGAAACCATTATTACAGATTGTATGGCTATACAGATGTCGATTGGGCTGGAAGTGTCTCGGATAGGAAAAGCACATCAAGTGGATGCTTTTGTCTAGGGTCTGCTATGATCTCATGGTTTAGCAATAAACAGTCCAGTGTTGCTCTTAGCACGGCGAAAGCAGAATACATAGCAGCTTTCTCTACTAGTTGTGAAGCCATATGGCTTCAGAAGCTGATGTGAGGTCTATTTGACCTAGAGATGGATACTACTGAGATTCTATGTGATAACCAAAGTTGTATAAAGATGTCGGAGAACCCAGTATTCCATGATAGATCGAATCACATAGAAATCTGGTGTTTCTACATTCGAGATATGATACAGAAAGGATCCATAAAGCTCCAGTATGTGAGTATCGATGAGCAAGTTGTTGTGTTGATGAAGTCTCTGTCTCGGGTAAAGTTTGAACACTTTCGAGACAAGCTTGGTGTTGTTCGAAAAGACCTTCCTCGAAAGGGGGAGTAGTGATGTTCGAGTGGGATTGTCTCATCCCTAGACATTTGTCCTAAAGTGATCTGGTGAATTCAGTACTCGAGAATGTGGCGGGATTGCATCATCCCTGAACTTTTGTTCAGAATGTATCCGGAGGCTTCGGTCCCCGTGAATGTGGTAGGATTGCATCATCCCTAAACTTTTGTTCATAATGTATCTAGAGGCTTCGATCCCCGTGAATGTGGTGGGATTGCATCATCCCTGAACTTTTGTTCAGAATGTGTCTGAAGGCTTCGGTCCCCGTGAATGTGGTGGGATTGCATCATCGCTGAAATTTTGTTCAGAATGTATCTGGAGGCTTCGGTCCCCGTGAATGTGGTGGGATTTCATCATCCTTGAACTTTTGTTCAGAATGTATCTGGAGGCTTCAGTCCCCATGAATTTGGTGGGATTGTATAATCCCTAAACTTTTGTTCAGAATGTATTTGGAGGATTTAGTCCCCGTGAATGTGGTGGGATTACATCATCCCTGAACTTTTGTTCAGAATGTATCCGGATATTTCAGTCCACTTGAATATGGTGGGATTGTATCATCCTTGGACTTAGTCCTAAAGTGATAGGGAGTGATTATCCCATAATTGTATCCGGTAGCTTCGGCTGTCGAGAATGTGGTAGGATTGTATCATCCCTGGACTTAAGTCCAAAAGTGACCCAAAGACATTCATCTTTGTGTTGTGAATTGCAGGTTGATGATGATGATGATGTTCTTGATCGAAAGATCAGAGTGTGATGATGATGTTACTGATCGAAATATTAGAGTATGATGATGATGATGATGCTGATTGAAATTTCAGAGTATGATGATGATGATGATGCTGACCGAAAGTTCAGAGTATGCTGACGATGATGTTGTTGATCGAAAGATCAGAGTATGATGATGATGATGATGCTGACCGAAAGTTCAGAGTATGATGATGATGATGATGATGATGACCGAAATTCATAGTATGTTGACGATGATGTTGTTGATCGTAAGGTCAAAGTACTGTTGATGATGATGATGTCGATCAAGCGTTCAAAGTGTTGATGCTGCTGAAAATTTAAGATGAAGACTATATGTTGAAGATGATAAAAATCTTCTGATGATATATAGATGTATCACCTTGATGATGTTGATGATGCCCTCTCTCTCCTACTGTTGTTGTTTTTGTTGTTGTTGTAGAATACCCTTCTTGTTGAGGGGGAGTGTTGAATTATTATAACTTCGAAGAATATTCTAAATATATTTTATTGGTCCCCAATGTTTCTATTGGGAGAATCACTTGTATTTTCTTGTACCTCGATGATTCCTATCAGGAGAATTACTAAGAGTCATGAGGAAGTCCCCTCCATTGTAAGTCGGGTCATTAGTACCCTCCGGAATATATTGTTATATTAAGTTAACCCAATTATGGTTACTCGAGCCTACATGACAGGGTTAAATGTCAAGTGAACGAACTAATATAAATAGAGGTGAGGTGCTTCTCATTTGAGACACACACACTCACTTGTGTAGCGCATAAGAGAGAGAGAGAGAGAGAAAGAGTTGTAGTTGGAGAAGGAGGAGGATGAGTTTTGGGTTTTACCTTTTTTTCTTTTGGGGCATCTATATTGAGGAAGCTTTTGCTGGGTTTTCCCATTAGGGTTTTCCTAGAATAAATATTTGTGTTTTTTTTGTGTGTGGTTGTGCTTATCTATCTTTCAGTGATCTTTTGTCTTATGGTTATGCTATTATGATGCTAAATATTTTAGGATTTGATATAACCATTAAAAACTTAACAATTCCTTTGAAATTGAAACTTGAACTATGTGAGACATCAAAATTGTTGCACATCATAATTTGCACAAGTGACATCATTTTTCCTGTCGACCATTCGTGTGGGTCCTCTTATAATCTCATGTATTGAAGATCATTGAATATCCAAATAAGGTTGACAGGTGAAGAAAACATTTTGTTTCAAGTTTTTATTATCCCAATTCAATCTATTGAATATCGATAGTATATAGTCAGGATGTCCATTAGTAACTTGTTGCTTAATTTTCATGACGTAATGGATGCAGAAGCTAACCCCCTTTTGCACAAATATTGTAACTCAGGAGGCACAAGTTTTGATAAACGTAACAATTCCATTGAATTTATTTTTACCTTTTCTCTTCACACATACTTACATGACCAAAACATACACATAGATCTCAATAACATGACTGCACGCATGAAGGATGGTTTTCCCGTTCTACTTAAAAAGAAGAAGGTTGATTGCCATCCCTAGTATTGCCATCATAACTTCATTCAATTACATTATAAAATAAAGTAGATCCAAATACCATCATTTATACTTTAAGATTTTAAATCTCATTTATTATTAGCCTTTAAAAAATTAAAATATAAATCCCTTGTCTTTTTCTTGAAACAAAACTTCAATTAGGTTCTGAAAAAATTAAAATATAAATTCCTTGTCTTCTTCTTGAAACAAAATTTCAATTAGGTAAGAACCCACAGATTTAATAAAATGATAAAAACAATCTATGTTTGCTCAAATAATTTTGGTTTGGAACTATAAAAAACAAGTTCTATATGCAGAAGAAATCTCAATTTAGCATGGATTTCTCAGCTATATTATCGCCCCATCCAACAGTGTGTGTGAACATGAATATCAACTATCTTATTACAAAGAAATGTGTCTATAGAGTTTGCAGGAATGACACATGTAGGATGTTTAGGCTGTGACGAGTACCAACACTTATGAATCTACGAACATTTGTATACGTGATTATGAATGGGACAGATTACTCTATAATTCATGGCCATCTCACATTAAAGAGAGGACATGACGTTTGAGAGTTTTTTATTATTTGGATGGTCTTTTGCCTTAAGTGAAATGAAAACGAAAATCTAGTGCATGCATCCAATGAAACCAAAAATATCTTGGATATACCACAGGGAGGATTTGAAACTATAACAAACCATAGGGAGGGTGTTGTCACCAGCAGTTTCCATGGCTGTTTTGTGGTCTCCTGTTAGCACAGATTCCATCACAAAATATTGGCGAATTGGAAGTGAGGAAATGCTCTGTTATGACACAGACTTCAGCTTTGTGGACAATGGAGTGGTGAGGATAATCATTCGAGTGGGCTTGCACATCAGGTATAACTAAATGGTGTAGCCTAAATGCGGGATGGTTTTGACCTAATTTTTGTTAGAATTTGCAAAGTAAAGTTATCAGGGGTCTGTGTTAGAATTTGCAAAGTAAAGTTATCAGGGGTCTGTGTTAGAATTTGCAAAGTAAAGTTATCATGGGTTTTTGAGGGTACCGATTTCATTTATAAATTTGGTTTTGAAAGTGTTGATTTAATTTATAATTTTAAAATCTTAGCAAACTACTGAATCAAAAACTTAGTGGGTTTAGACTTCTCCTTTCCATCCATCTCCCATAAAATTTTAGTGGTTAGACACGGTTCTACCATCTCCCATAAAATTTTAGTCATTATACATTGTACTACCAAATATGGATATCTTGTAGCATACAGAAAAATCAGTGAACCTAAAAGAAATTAGCCATTAGACATAGCAGCTACCAAAAATGGATATCTTGTGGTGCACAGAAAATTTCAGTGAATAGAAAAAAGTTAGGTGTTAGATATAGTGCATAGAAATAATGTACCAAATATAGAGATATCTCAGCGCGCATACAATTTAACAGAATCCAAGGCAGACTTTGAGGCAGTTTAGGCAGACTTTTGGGCATTGCTTTGGGCGAATCTTTTGCGCAATGGGCACTGCTTTGGGTGAGTCTTCGACGCAATGATTTCCTGGAGACAACCTAATAGTAATTTGTCACCACTGTAAGCCAGATGTTATATACTATTTGACACATATTATTTATGCAACAAAGGTCCAAGCGTCTCAAGTACATGCTCGCTAAACAAAAACAGACCAGCATTAAAGAAATACATGACATAAGAATTAGTTAATGCTGAGATGGATGATATTCATTAAGTAATATAGGTGGCAGCAAGCACAGAGGAAAATTCAATGCTAGTTGCACTCTTTCCAATGTTTAATCTTCCAGCTGTTGCTTTTCTTATATTTTGACAGCCAACAAGCACAAAATAACTTATGGAAAAACTATGTTGTCGCTACGATTTGGAAATTACTGAGTTAGGTTCGAGTTGCTTTCTAATCTAGGGTTTTTATAATAAAAAACTTGAAATCTACTGACTTGCTTGCTTCTTTTTGCTTGGCTGTTGTGTGAGCCTCGTTGGCTTGCTTCTTGCTTGTTTCTTAGTGCATGCCTGCTTAGTAGCTTGCTGTCAGGTCCATCTTTTGCTTACTGCCCATTCCATGTGTTGGACTTTCAGTAGCTTGAATGTCAAGTTTCCTATTAATTCCTTAAAACTCTGGTCATAATCCCGTATAGTCTCTCCAACTTTATGTTTTCTCTTTTTCATATTTAACACACACTACTTCTCTAACTTGGGTTTCTGAAACTCCTTGATCAAATCTTTCCTTATAACATCCAAATTACTTAGGCAAGAATATAGGTCATATCCCAGCATAGAATCTCATGGTCATAGCCAAGCAATCAGAAAAAGAGATCAGTGACACACACCACCCTTGAAAGCACCACCGAGATGATGAGAGATGCGCCTAATAAAGGTACCCCTACCCCTGTTTTGCATCACAAAAATGGTTGATTTAGTTTTGCAAAACGTTATGAATAAGTTGCTTTAAACTTGTGATTATCATCTCTCTTACATTCAAAGTACAATGTCTCTCTCAATGAATCCACTTCATTGTGTTTTTGGCTCAAGAGAGCCTGCAACCTTCTACTCACATGGTCTTATGCCTATAGCAATTTTAGCTTAGTTAGATCGCTTAAGGATGTTGGGCAAGATGGTGCTCCTTTTACTCATTCAACTTCTAAATCACTTGCTTAAACAACAGAATTTACTGCTTCATCGACCACTACTACTGAGTCAACTTGATCAAATTCAACACGTGCTGCTACTTCAAAATCTTCAGCATAACCTATACGTCCCCTCATTTAGGACCAAAAAGTTACCTACGTGGATCTAGAGGATAATTTAAAGTATGATTCTAATGGGTTCATTATTGGCCTATGCATCGAACCCTTGGTTTGGTATTTAGTGCCAACAATCCCTAAGTCCAGATGTAGACAAACCATAACTCAGTGTATCTATGGATGTAGACACTTAAGGCTTGAACTCTTTTTTAAAAATAATGGAGACTAGAAAGGCTCTTAAGCCTAGTCTCACCCTCCTACTTTGCTTCAAGCTTATAAACATTTTAATGCCTACCCTGTAGCTGGGTATATGCTCTTCGATCAATAAAAAAAGATGTTCATTGTTGTTGTTTTAGTATTGGTTGTAGTGTAGCTGGCGTCATTGATGTATTTGTCATTGTAGTAGCCTATGTTGCCTTTGTTTTCGTCATTGTTGTAGTTGCTATCGTATCCGTATCTATATATATTGTTGTTTCTTTTGTTGTCGTATCTGTTGGTATCATTCCATAACATTTTGCGGTCCCGCAGCTAGGCGTCTTTAATTCAACATCAGAAATCCATAACATTTGGTAGTCCCGGGGCTAGTCGTCTATGATTCAATATCAGAAATCCATAACATTTGGCAGTCCCAGGCTAGGAGTCTGTGATTCAATAACAGTTCGATTTCGAGGTTTAGAATGGGTTGGTTTTACGTTAACCAGCCTAAAAAACTCATGAAAATTGTACCCATGGAGTCTATTTTCCTAATGGGTAGGCTATTTCATCATTTTGCAGAGCTTAGCACACCATGAATATGCTTTCTCTGAGGTGATTTGCAGTTTTCTCATCAATTTTGTGTAGTTACATCAATTCACACAGGAGGCTCTTCATAGGCCGTCAACAAACAATGAGTCGACGACAAAGCCTACATAGAGGAACAACCCTTAAATAACACCTTCGGTGTAATAAATGTATTACTCAACTAAAGTTTTGCATCAAGGAAAAACCCTTAATTAACACCTTCGGTGTAATAAATGTATTACCCAAAAAAAGTTTTGTATATAAAATTAGGGGTAAACATTATACAAATAAGAACTCTATAGTAATTATAGAGTTTCATATTGAAAGGTGTTAATGTTTTGATATTAAATATTTGTATTTTTTATTTATAATCATGGGTTTGGAGAATAAATTATGTTAAGACTTTTGATAGAATAAGAGGATCCATGCGATCATCTTCAAACTATGATTGTAATGGGGAAATGACACTCATGTTCAGTTCAATAGGAGATTAAAGTTGATTTCTTGCGACAGTTAACGGTTAAAAAGTTGAGTAATGATGTTGGTTATTGAACATTTCAACAGTAGATTAAAGTTGATTTATTGCAACAGTTAACGAGTTAAAAAGTTGAGTAATGATGTTGGTTATTTCGAAGAGAAAAAATATTTATTTTTCTATATGGCATTCTTTTCTAGTCATTACATGAGATCAAGTGATACAATTGTCACAAATTTGGTCACAATTGTTTTCCATGTATCAACAACTAATATTGATGAGCATCCACCATAAAAGAAGACAAAGTTGGATGTTGAAGCATCTTTGTTGATAAATTTTATAAATAGGAAAAGCCTTGACACATCAGACAAGTTTACACTTGTATACTAATTATTATACAAAGGGACACTGGCAAGTAGCAGGGGTTGTATACTTAGTAAGAATGGAAAAGGATTTTTTCAAAGCAATGATGGTAGATCCAAGGGGACTTGCACATAGTACATTTAGATCAAGTTCTAGGAGTTCAAGGCTCAGGAAAAGAACTTGACAAATAAGGAGATCAAGGTTTTGGAGGAGAGTATACCACCAAGAAATTCAATCATGATTTATGCAAGCAGACAAGGATCAAGAGGGAGTCAACCACAAACATAAGCATTTAATGCTTTGTGTAAAAAAAATATTTACTTAAATTAAATTTATATTTTGCATAATTGTTTAAATGTTACTAGTTAACTCTTGTGGACATGTCTGTCATGTATTGACATGTGCATTATGGGGGATGTGAAAGTAATGATCCATGATCAAGATTTATCCATGTTCTTATGCATGTTCTTATGGGAATACATTCATCCTTGGGGCATGAATCATATGGCTAGAGGTGATTGGCCCAAGTAGGAGGTTCTGAAGGATGAGGGTACAAATCCCTCTATTTTAGTTGTTCATCCTTCAGACAATCAGGAGGAGTCGGTAGAGCAAGCAGAGAAAGTGGATATACCTATAGATATTGCAGTATTTAGGTAGAGGGAAACATGGCTTCTTGATACTTTGCAGGATGCAAAGAGGCATGCAACTCCCAGTGATACTTTTAAGGAGACAATTTCTATACCATAAGGCAAGTTAGTGGTGACTTCCAAGTGATCAAGTATACAACCTAGATTAGCATTAGAGATGACACAATATTGAATAGGCTATGGAGTTAGTTAGTTTGTAGGCTCAAAGAGAGTCATAGATGGTATTTAGTTTTATATAGGGAACAAGAGACTCATCTCAGTGGACCCACTTGGTGGGAGATGACAAATATGAATACATAGGGATCAACAATGTAGAAGGAAGCAAGTTACTTTAGTGTAGGATCCTCGGATGTAGAGGGAGTTGAGTGTCCAAATGTAGAGGGAGTAGGATACTCATGTGTAGATGGAGTATCTGCAACACAATACATTAATGATGAAAGAGGTTCCCTTGTCAGGAGTACCTCCCTCACCAAGAAGAAGTTGGCCTCTAAGCTCGAAAATGAAGGATATTGACCTGATGTATTATTTCTTGGGATTGGAGGTGTGGAAGAGATCAAGTGAGACATTCCTCAGTTAGAGGAAGTACACTGTTGAGATATTGAGCAATTTTGGTATGATGGACCACAATTCCATGGCTACACCTATGGAGAAAATATGTAGAAGCCAAGTGATTCTACTTTAGATTCAAATTTGATGGATGCCACTCTGATGACAAATCTAAAAATGTTGAGTGATTTTGCTTCAGATTCATATTTGTTGGATCCCATGATGTACATGTAGTTTATTAGGTCCTTGATGTAGCTAGTTAATATTAGACCAGATATTTGCTTTGCAATGAACACCCTAAGCCAGTTTATGGTTGAGTTGAGGAATGTACATTGGGTTGTAGCAAATAATTTTCTCATGTACCTACGTGGTACAATTGGATATGGTTTGAGATATATCTTAGGTGGTGAAGTGAAGCTGTAGGGTTATGCAAATTCTGACTAGGTAGGGAATGTAGTAGACAGAAAGAGCACCTCGAGTTGTTGCTTCATCCTGGGATCGGCCATGATATATTGGTTTAGCATGAAGCATACTTCTAGTGCACTTAGTACAACAGAAGCATAGTATTATGTAGCTAGTGTTGCAAGTCATGAAGCAATGTGGCTTTGGAATCTTCTTACATAATTATTTGATTAGGAGATAGAGAAAACCTTGATACATTGTGACAATCAAAGTTGTGTCAATATTTCAGAAAATCTAGTGTTTCATGACAGGTCAAAGCATATTGAGATAAAAAACCACTTCATCCGAGACATGGTGCAGAAGGGAGAAATGAAGCTCTAGTACATATCCACATATGAGCATATAGTCAACATTTTCACCAATCCATTGTCCAAGGAAAAGTTTGTATACTTCAAGGACAAGCCTTGTGTGATGGAGAATGCCTCCCCGAGCAGTGAGAGTGAGTGGTGATGGATGAGCAACACTGTGATGGTTCTACTGATGAGTGGTAGATGAATGGCCCATATATCGGGATTATTTTATGGATGAGCGACAGATATTCACATGAGGTGAATGGCACGAACATCATGATGATCCTACATACGAAAAACATGAATTCATGAGAGGTGAATGTCCTTGGAAATGTATTTATCCAAATATTCATGTGCTTTGGACAGGAGTGAAAGACACGAGATGCAGATGCATTACATATTCAAGATGGATTGCAAAAATTCTCACCATGTGATGCTTGGTGGGATGCAGAATGTCTCCCTCACTGAGAGGGAGTGTTGATGTTTCTCCATGGTTCCAACATCGGACAAACATTATGTAGACATTCTTTGAAAGTGGTCATGTGTATTGACTAATGGCTAGAGGAGGATGGCCCCGACGTAGCCCTGATTAGTCATGTGTATCGACTAAGAGTATATGAGGCTCGGGATGGTTTGCCTTGATTGGTCATGTGTATTGACTAAGAGTGAATAAGCCTACATGTCACATTATATACTCTACATGGGAGTGCTTAGTGATGGAGTGACCTATTTGGATTAGAGTGATTTGATTTGTTTATTTGATAGGGGGTATCATTCCCTTGTGAAATATACAAAGTATAATCTAATGTTGAATTTGACATGGGATCTAAGAAGTGTCTGTCACCTCTTAAGTATGGTCAAATCAACATTATATCTCTGTGTGGGAATAAATGTGAATGTGAGGACATGAACATCAACGAGGACAATTTTTCTATGATGAATAAATAACTAACAAGTTAAGTCAACCATTGAACAAGTCCCAAATAACATTGAAGAAATCCTAGAAAAATATTGAAGACAAATAACAAGTCTCCCCTGAAGTTAAAACAAAAGATGAAGAGAAAATTGACAAGTCGACCCCGTTGTGAAAAAATCATGTGAACTAAAGAATATAAATAAAGTGCTCCAACACTTTATTTTCAAAATCATTTATGCTACACAAAGGCGCACTTTTCAAGGAAGACTAATGAAGATTTCAAGGAGCAATTTTGGGGATTATTATCTCTTCTTGGAGGTTCTTTATATATCCCTAGAGATTTACTGGGGGGTTTTAAGAAAAAGGGCACAATTTTATGTACTGTGGTTTCTATCATCATGAATGGAATTGTACTTGAATTGGATTGATTTCTTCTAAGAAAAGTCGTTGGGTTTTCTCCCTATTGGGTTTCCCAGGTAAAATCTTTGTGTCTCTTGTGTATGGAAGTATTTCTATGATCCTTTGTTTTTGCTACAATTTAAGTTGAAATTTTCAAAGTGAAATTATTAAGTGAAACTATGGGATGAAATGAATGCTTAAATAATCATTGTGAAATAATTGTCAAGATTTGAAAATTATATTTAAAATCAACATGTATGGCCCTAATAAGCACCTCGTGCGTGGTATGAAAAGTTAAGCAAGTATCTTTTGAAGTTAAATTTCAAACATTTCAATCTTGATGGCGCAACAATGTTTGTAAAGAAAATTCGAAGATATGTTTTGTATCTTGTGGTTTATGTAGATGACCTTTGATGACAGGGAAAAATGAAAATTATATTGCATCCATAAGGAAATATTTTAAGAAGGGATTTGAAATGATAGAACTGGGACACCTTCACTACTAGTTGGGAATTGAAGTGACTCAACATCCTAAGTACATATTCATATCCCAGAAGAAGTATTTTGGAGAATTGTTGAAAATATTTCACATAATAGAATGCAACCCTCTCTCAACTCCAATGGAAAAAAAAATTGAAGCTCACATCAAATGAAGGAAAAGAGTTAGAGGATGGGACCAAGTAACAACAGATTGTGGGAAGCCTTATCTACCTTACCATCACTAGACCATATATTTCATATGTTGTTGGCATCCTTTCAATATTCATGCACAAACGTTGTGAAAGACACTCGTATGATGCTAAAATAGTTAAAAGATACTTGAAGGGGACTCAAGACTTTGGAATCAAGTACTCTGTTTATGCTAAAATATGCTCTTTGACTGCTACAAGAGCATGGGTAGCACACTTTATTTTGAATGATGAAATTAGGTTTAATAGGTGGATCAACAAGACCGAATGAGAGATGGAGATGGAAACAAGCAAACTCTATATCAATGATACACCATTTGGCATGGAGTCATCTACAATTTCTTATGGATCGCAAGCAATTAAACTCAGTTCCAAACAAGATTACTTTAAGAAATGACAAACAGAAGCAGTGAACAATAGATGAAACATGCAAAATTTCACATATTAATCTAGCCGGCATATTCATCAAACAAAACATTCATCAAATAAAAAAAAATTCCAAAAGATGAATCAAAGTTTTTGAACAATCTTATAACAAACATATTAAGGTACATTAAAACTTTAATATGCATAAGCTTTATTCAAATATGAAGAATGATACAAAAGACATAAATAAGGTATAGACTACCATCTGAATCCTCAAGAATATGTGATTATAACAAATTGAGAAAAGCAGGGCCCTTCGGACTTACCGTATCCATATTACAAGGTTTTACTTCTCCTCTAGCTCTCTTTCGAGATCTCTCACTGAAACCCGCAAATACATTCAAATAAAAAAAATTATACAAAATAACAAGACCCAAGTTGTTACCAACTCCTAGGGATCGAATCCAATCTATATACTAAAAATACAGATTTGTTGCAAAGAATTTGAGATCGTTGAGTCGATCTTCTGGCTAAAAATTTGGATTGATCTCTCAAGTATCCAATTCCCTTCTTTGTAGTCGAATGTTGTGCAAAATACTCTACCCCTTGTATTCAAGTCTAAAATTATTTGATTCAGTTTCCTGATCTAAACTTTCAAATATGGGATGGATTCTCCATTGTTGCCATAAAATATGTAAATGCTAACATTGAGCCTTCAAATGCTAATGGAATATATAGAATTTTGCAGCTGCTAGATATTCAATATACGACCCAAATTATAGTCTACAATCAGGTATCTTGCCTAGGAATGATGAATCGATTTCCAAAAATAGACCTCAAATGACTTTGACGGATGATTTGCATATGATACGCTACCACTTGTTCTTTTGAATGCTTCAAAACTGCCTAAAGAAAATGATGAAATCCCGAAATTTTTAGATATAATGTTTAACCATTGTCTTGAAATTCAAAATTTATCAAGAAGTAGCATGAAGGTAAAATTTAAATGGAAATTTTGATACCATATATCCCACTTCTTAATAGTTGAACAAATAGTCTTCGATCTTCTTCAAGTTGGAGGTGTTGAGATGACAAATTTCTAGATAATTTTGTAACATTGTAACTGCAACAACTATAAGAATAAACCGGTATGATAATTGGTATAAAATGATGTCGGTTTGACCCATGAAATAGCCCAAGTTGGCGTGCTATGTCTCTTTGATACTTGGACAATCTTTGGAAACCAACGACAAGAAGGCTTTTGTTAGTGTTGTGCTCAAACCTTGCATACAGCACTAAAACTCTGCAAACAATAACAATTAGCTCCTCATTCAACACATAATATGCAAGTGTTTTGCTATGAGTTCCATTGGTGAGATTTGCTTCACATTGATTTATTACATTTTGCACTTAAGTTCTCTCATTGGCTTTTAACTTAACACCATTCTTGTGCCTTTCCTAAGGAAATTAAGTGCGCAAAATTAATAGATTCATACCATCCGGGAAATTATATTAATGTGAATGACAATTGTGTTGATATTCATTGGCATTGGAAACGATCAAGAGCCTGACATCCACAAGTCACTTTTATTTTATTTTTTCATGTAGAGGGGATTATCCCAAATGCATCAAGTTAAGGAGTTTAAATATCTTCATATGCATGAATGTCCACCAAGAAACTTGATGCGTTGAGCACCCTCTTCAACCTCGCGAGTTATATTCTTAACGTTTGGTGGGAAATACTTCGGAGATCCATTTACACAAACTTTATAACAATGTAAAGGGTTTAATAACAACTTTATGGGCATAAAGTAACTTATATTCATTATGTCCTTGACATCTAGTATATTCATTATGTCCTTGACATCTAGTATTCAGTCGAGGATTAATTTTTCCATATACTATAGTTTTAATAGTTTTAACATTGTTGTTTAGATTTTACAGTTTTAACATTGTTGTTTAGATTTTATATTAAGAACAATTTTTAAAATTATATTTATTTAAATTGCTATTGGTTACCAGAGGTTGACTTCTGCCTCTTTTTATGTTGCCCACCTCTGGCGGTGAGAAAACGTCAGCTAAATTTAATGTCTTAGGAATGCTGGCCATTAAAATCTATAATGATGGCTAAGCCTGGACAGGGTGGTGGGGTTATCAGTATTCAGTAAACAAATTGTGATAGGCATTATCCTCCCTTCAGCCACCTCTATTATTCCACTCTACATGTTATCCATGGACTTAGTGCATGCATTCCTGGGGGGATGTAACTGGGCCTCATCATGTGCTTCGTCAGGTAGAACATGTCCCATCCTGTTATCATCTAGGCGAAGGATAAATTGTTTTCATTCATACTATTTTTTGTATAACAGATTTAAGAAGCACAGTTTCCAAGTACTAAAAACCGCAGCACCACCAAATCAGGTTTGATTACATATTTGTTAAATGTTGACGGTCCTTGGCTGTCTTGGAGTTATCTGGAGTCTTCTGCATGCAAATACTTTCTTAGCAGCTTTATCTTTTAGATAGTGGCTTATGTTACTGATTCCATATGTTTTGACGTGGATATGCTTGAATTGGACTGGTGGGTGAACAATACTTCTTCCCATGCTAATTGTTCCCAATTTCGAAACCCCAACAATAATCAATGGGTACATAGATGCTACTGCGATGAAGGCTTTGAAGAAGATGGATTTTCAAAGGGTCAATTGGATGCAAAAAGGGTAAATAAATGTCTTGGCTTTCCTGATTTATTTTAAACTTCACTTTTGCTAGTTTTTAATTATAATCAATAACCCATTTAACTTGTCCAATTTTGTGTTGCAAGGCGTCTGGAAAGCTCTGTAGAAACTGTGGAATACCCTCATAAGTGATACTTGTAACATGCTATAACTTCCACAAAAATCTTCTTAAAAATTCAATCAACTTTTATTTAAATAGATCTCGGGATCTAGTTATTTCATATGAAGACATAATTAAAACTTTCTACAGTAGTTTGTGTGTTACGAGAACTTGTTCAAATTTTAAATACTCTTTTGACCAATATATTTTAAGAACGGTACAAATTTGATCACAATCTTAACTGCCAGTGATATAAAAGTCGTTTCTACTTTCTACATACTCTCTGCTCCATGCCAATAATGGTTCCTTCATAACATTATTTGTTTGATAAAATCAATTTAGTTGCCTTTGCTTTAAAGGTCATTTCTAGTTACACCTTACCCTATGCTCCATGGCCAAAATGTGTCAATATATTTTCATATATTTCTATCGTGGATTATGTACTGTCTTTAGCTTTCATGATACTGTAATATAAGTGTGAAAAACGAGTTTGGTTCCTTTTGGTTTGATTTTCTCGTGTGCTTGTCTTCAGTGGACATTGTAGGAAGCGCCACAGTGGTAGGAATCATACTTCTCTAATATTGTTACCAAAGGTACCCTTGTGAATTCAAGATGAGGATAAGCACAAAATGGTTGTTGTATGCCCCTGGCAATTCATTAAATATTCTAGTTTATACTTACAAAGAAATGGAAATAGCCACAAATGGCTTCTTCGATAAAGAGCGAATGGCACAGGAGGTTTCATAATAGTTTATGAAGGAATCCTTCTCGACAAAGGTGTTGTTGCAGTGAAGAAGATAAGGCATAGAGATACCCAAAGAATAGAATAGGAACTAAACGAAATCAGGCTTTTGACGAGTGTAGATAACCCAAATATAGTTAGAATATTAGGTTGTTGTATTGAGAAAGGAGAACCCATTCTTGTCTATGAATTATGCCCAATGGTACACTTTCTCGGTTTTAACTTTTATATATTGTTTATCATTTGCATGGTCGTTTTACAGTTGTATTTGAATTGATAGCATAGTAGGATTATCATAAAATGGCAAATGAGTATTTTCTAGATAAAAATCCAAAACCCATTAAATTTAAGCTACCTATGAGATAATCGTAGAGTATGATGATAATAGTCTCTAACTTTTCCCCAAAATATTGTAAGCGCCTTAAAAATTGTCGTCTCGATTTGTTTCATCTCATTGCCCACAAATCTCATGTTTTCCTGTCATTTGTGGCAAATAGTTATATTTTCTAAGATCAGCCTCCCAAACAAGTTTGTATATGTAAGATAATGCATCTTCCTTAAATAGATATTCATGTATATGTAAAAAGAGTAAAATGTTCCAACAAAATTTGTTCAGTGTAATTTTTTGCATTTAAGTCAAGGTTCTCAATAAACAAGAGTTATTTTAAGTTTCTGCAAAATATAGGGCTAAACTAATAATCATGGATTACCCAAACCAAATGCTATTGTGAAGCACTATCCATAGAATACAGTTCAAGCAATGAAGAAGAATATAGATCTTTCTTTTCCCACTCCTTTGAGTAAGAGTGATTTGTCCTGCTAATATAGTTAGTTTGGGAACTGGGAGTTATAGGTGTAAACATATATAATGGTGTTGTTTCTTCAACAGAATAAAGATTTGTTGGATTGACTTTTGGATCGGTTGCTTCTTCAACAGGTTCAACCGCATCAATACGCTATAGGCAGAGATAATATTTTATACGTGAGTGTTGATATCTATTTTCATGAGTCTCAAAAACACAAACTATGTGAGAACCTCAAAAACACAAATATGATAATGAAGCTCCAACAAATTGGCGAAAAAAAATTGTGCCAATAGAGATAAAAAATTTGTAATAATTGGGAATTAAATGTGGTTTAAATGGCAGGAACCCATGTTAGGACAAAGGAGGAGGTGGTTATTAATATGGAATGTATGTTAAAATCCCTCATCCCATTTTTTTTTCTTTGTATTTCTTATGGTGGGTATAACGAGGTGTAATTATGGTGGGTATAACGAGGTGTAATTATGGTGGGTATAACAAGGTGTAAGGATACGCTTATGTGAGGTGGTTACAGGAAGTGGTGCCCTGCCCAGATGGATGATCTTAGAAAGGGTTGTTTAATTTGAATTATCATTAGTAACAATGTCGTACATGACATGGATCCATCACATAATGTGAAAATCAATCTCAAAATATAAATCAGGATATTGCTTGATTGCAGAGCTGTTGATATAGAGTTGAATTTAACCAACATAAACCATGTTTGAAACTGAGTATTACTTTCATTTATATTCCAATTATATTCAATAAGAATTTACTTTTAAGTCAACACTGCAATTGTGGAACATGAGTTGTAATGGTTTTACTTTCATCCCCCACCCCACAATGCAAAAGCATGATGTCTGTGAGGTGTGCTATTCAAATTTTTGAAGGAATTAATCCTCGTTGTTGCAACCATTACTTTTGAATTGTGCACTCCCATAGGACACATGCACCTATTGTCATGCATGTGTCCTATTGTCAAAAGCATAGGACACATAGGACACATGCACCTATATGCTTTTGAGAGGATCAACGTTGAAAAAACCACTAGAGACAACTAGACCAACCATGCCTTGTCAAGGGTTGTACAATTTTTTTAAGGAACTATGTGTCTCATCAATCATATTACTTTTCAGTTTCTTGTTTAGCGGGCTTTTCTAGTTCAAATAGATCATAAATATACCAATGGACAAAATATGTGTTTGCAAATGACTGTGAAATCCCTTAATTAATGTTCCTCAATGACTTCTTCAGGAGCGAGTGAAGACAAATCACCCAGAGTTGATGTATGAATCTAAAGTGTATAGACTTCTTTATGGAGGAAGTAAGTAAACGAACCTGTCCTCTTGACTCCTTTTTTTCTAATTATAGTATTATGTTCAGTAATTAATAAAGAAATGTGATATGAAATTGTAGTTGGTATCCCAAACATCATATGGTTTGGGACATAAGTAGATTATAATATTATAGTTCTTAATTTGCTTTGCCCAAGCTTAGAAGGCTTATTTCTATTTTGTGGGCTTAAATTCTCACTGAAGATTGTCTTAATGTTAGCTGATCAATTGGTATGTTTGCCTTGTGTAAATTATAGTTTCTAATGAACAAATTATTTTTGATGACTCAAATTCCCACTGTAGCGTTTTTTTCTTTCTATATTGTATGCTTGTTGTGATTGTTAATGTAACTTTTCTATCTATTTTATCTATTTGTCCTTGTTGTGATTGACTTTTGCTTTACGCATGTTTGCAATTTGCTTGGCTGACTTTCTATAGCTTTGGTTGTTTAAACGCAAGTTTTTTTTTTTTAATAACTGAAACGTATATTTTTTTTGTATTAAAAAACTTGGTTAGGCATAGCCAACAACCAATTTACAAATATGGCGAGAGTTACATTTCCTTATTTCCAAAACTACTCATTTCCAAGGATAATACAAGTGGCAGCGCCCCTCTATTCTTTCTTATGGAATTTGACGCTTCAATCCAAGTCCTTCACTCAGACTTAGCATTCTTGTAGGTAGTTTGTAGCCCTGGTTAGCTTTATAATCCACCTTCTTATTCAATTCTCGAAGTATATGAAAAAATGAAACAGAGGCAAATTCAATCAAGATGAATTGAAGCCTTTGCATAGTTCTGTTCAAGGATAGATTGTTGAACTGTTTATCACAAATTAAAACTTTGATTAGTATTTATGAATCTCCAATATTTGCAGGTCTTTATGTTCGGCTTCCTTCGCTAGCTGATAGGTATTTAAAAGAGCAAGTATTTCTGCTTGGTTATTCGTGCTTTGTCCTAAGCCCCAACTGAAACTAGTTTCTAACATTCCTCCCGGGTAGTCTATCATTCCCCCCGCTCCGAATATCCCCGGATTTCCTTTGGACACTCCGTCTAAGAATACTGAAACTTTATTTTGTCTTTGCCACCATTCTGAAAAATCTTTTTTTTTCTAGAAGTCTCATTTTCCATTTTGGTTTTGTAAAAGGCTTACTAGAATCCTTCTGAAATTTTGTCGACTACAAAGAACCAATCCATTGATATTCACCTGTTAAGGGATCAATTTTAATTTGATTTCCCACTACTTCCAGTAACATATCCTTTTCTTTTGTTGCTACAATTTATGGCTTCATGGACCTATTGTTAAAAAATTAAATCATTTCGTGCAATCTAGAGTTTCCACCATAGGAATTTTGGAATGGCTTGCAAATTTTTACTCCATCTAGAACTGTTTGAACAGTTTCTTGGATACCTTGACTTCCAATTTAAAAACAGATTAACAATTTAAGTTTGCACAGGAGCAGACATCGGTAAACCATTTAGTATCACCCATGCTTGTTGAGTGAAATTGCAGTCAATGAATAAGTGTTCTAATGTCTCTACAACGTGTTGACAAAAGCAACATCTGAATGGGACGTAAAATCCTCTCTTTACCATATTTTCACCTATTAATGCTTTCTTTTGCATTAACAGCCACGTAAAGAAGTTTACCTTGGGTACATGTGGAGAACTCCAAATGGATTTCCAGAAATATGTTGGTTGCAATGGTGGTAAATTTGTTTGAAGAGCTGAATAACCTTGCATTGTTGTGTATTTGCTAGAATTTCCCCATCCCCATCGATCCTTAATTGAAGAATGAATTGGAGATTTTCCTGTCAGCTCTGTCAGCAACAATTGTTTTTGTAAATTAAGCCATTCTGGCAGTTCTGTAAATTGCCAATCTACCCAGTTTCCTTTGCTATCCCACATTGAAATATCTGCTAACCGTAATAGCCCTTTATTGACAAGCCAAAGCTTGATCTCTGCGAGAGAGGATTTGGTTGATAATGGAGCATGTCCTTGAATATTATATTCCCATAGAAGAATTTTCCTTCCATGCCTTGGAATGCGATATAAATGTTTTTGGAAAAATTCAAGTCCTCTTCGACATAAATTCCAAGTTAGAGAGCCTTTGGGAGTGTTTACTGCTTGGAGATTTCTCATAGCTCCTCCCAATAGATATTTTTTCCATAATACTTGACTAACCAGATGTTTTCAATAAGAAAAGAGTTGCCACAAAAATTTTCCTCCCATAGCAAGATTTGTCAAACCCGGATCTCTGATTTGCAAGCCAACTTCTAAAACAGGTCTTTTGACAATATCCTAGTTAACTAGATGTAATCTATTCTGATTTCCTTTTCCACTCTCCAGAGAAAATCTCGAATAAGTTTGGAAATCTGATCCATAATTTCTTTTGGAGCAAGGAGAAGAGAAGATTGATATATTAGAAGAGCTAACAGAATTATCTTGATCATTATAAGCCTCCCTGCCTTCGTGAGCCATTATCCACCCCAAGAGGCAATTTTTTCTTTTATCTTACTAATTACTTCCAGCCAAAGAGAAGGTTTGTTTTGTCTTAGGGTTAAAGGAAGACCCAAATATTTAATAGTATCCCATGTGTCATATCCATAAAATTCTAATATATTTTCTATATTCAATATTGTTGAATGATCGGTGTTCCAACCATACACTACACTCTTTCTATTGTTAATAAGTTCTCCTGAAATGAGACAACAATTTTGCATAATTTATTTGAAGGCTCTTGCCATCCTGAGTGAGCCCCCTCCCAAGTGGAGCGAATCATCTGCAAAGAGGGAATCATTGATAGAGTCTACCCCTCTTGCTAACTTAATGCCTGGAATAATCCTAGATTCTTTTTCTTTGGATAACTTTCTTCTCAAAGTTTCAGCCGTCAGAATATATAGGAATGACAAGAGCGGGTAGCCCTGACGAAGCCCCCTAGTTTCTTGAAAGAAATTTGTCGGTCTTCCATTTATTAAAGGTGCTATCCAAGGTTTATTTATACAAGCTTTTATCAAATTACAAATGTTGAGATAAACCCAAACGAGCGAAGAACTTTGTAAAGGAAGGACAACCTTGCCCTATCAAATGCATTTTCCATATCAAGTTTGATTAGCATGCCTTTCTCCTGTCTTTGATAGATGGATTGCATGGCTTCCTAAACTAGGATCACATTACCCAGATTTGTCTCCCTTTGACAAACCTGCATTGAAGAGGGGAGATCAACTTTCCTAACATAGGCTTGAGTCGATTAGCTAAAAGTTTAGAAAGGATTTTATAAGAGGCACTGCAAAGTGATATTGGCTGGAATATTTCAAAAGTGGTTGGATTGAATTCTTTAGGGATTAACGCAATGAAGGTGGAATTGGTGCATCCACCAAATTTAGCTTTAGCTTAAAGGCTTTGATCATACTTAGGAGATCTTTCTTTATTACTATCCAACAAACTCTATAAAAATGAAAAGAGAAGCCATATGGTCCTAGGGATGTATCTGGCTCCATAGACCATATAACATCAATGATATCCTCTTCCGTAAATGCCTTCGTAAGTTCTCCATTTACCTCCTCACGCACTAAAGAGGGGATTTTGGACAAAAATTTTGTGT
Organism: Pseudotsuga menziesii; assembly: GCA_001517045.1. Lineage (NCBI taxonomy): Eukaryota > Viridiplantae > Streptophyta > Pinopsida > Pinales > Pinaceae > Pseudotsuga > Pseudotsuga menziesii. The sequence goes on from LPNX010183289.1 coordinate 390,636, forward strand.
TTAAATCATTCTCTATTAATCAATCTTCGCTAAACAGACCTTGAAAGTGTGTTTCAACTACCTACTTTATTTGAGAATGGACTTTAAAAAATTTACGATCTAAGGAGGAAATTTTCAAGATGTGATTGAGAGAGATTCTTGCTTTGTACTTCCTGTGAAAGAATTATGTGTTTCTATCTCCTGCTTGCAACCATATGATGTGAGATTTCAATCTCCAATATTCTTCTTCCTTTCTAAAAGCACAAAAGGAGTTGAACTGGGCTTGTTGCTCTTTTTCCATCTTAGCTGAGGTAATTCATGTTTCCTCCATTTCTTTTCGAATCACCTCTAAAAATTTTAGCGCCTCTATTCTGTCACTGGATGGAGATTTCAAAGATTTTTTAACCCATTCCTTAAGAGCGAGTTTTGTGGATTTTAATTTTTGCTCCCATACAAAACTTGGCGATCCTGATACTGGTTGAGACCAAGAATGTGAGACTATATTCATAAAACCTTCACAGTATATCCAGAGTGGACTAAACCTAAATGGAATAGGCCCAAGATCTTCTTCATCTTCAAACTGGAGCATTATAGGTTTATATTCTGAAGTTAATTTTGGCGAAATGCTAGAAGAGATGAATATTTTCTCCAACAAAAAAGAACTCTGAACCAAGAAACAATCCAGACTTGCTGAGATGTTGGTTACTCTTGTTCTGTTGTTGGTCCACGTGTATCTGCCTTACTTTGGATTGAAATCTATCAAATCCTATAATTGGATAAAATTCTCCATTGTTTTAAGCATTGGGTCCCTCCCATAGACTCCATTTTTATCCTTGGGATCCATCGTGATATTAAGATTGCCGGCCACAATTATATTTTATGGTGCATTTGTAGCAACATAATCTACAAGAGAATTCCAACATTCTTTTTTCTCTTGAAAATTTATAGGAACATAAAGATTAAAAATAGACAGAGAAATATTACTTGCAATATGTCGGATTTCAGTAAATATCCAGTGCTGAGTTTTAAATGAATTTTCCATAGAAAACGTATCCTCTGTCCACAATGTTGCAAGTCCACCAAATGAACCCCTTGCACTCGCTACGATCCATGTGTTCTTTTTCCATTTCATTTTACATAATGAGAGGAGAGTCTCCTCATTTACTTTTGTCTCTTGGAGCAAAAGGACACTGGGTGAAGCCATTTTTATGAGGTCTTTTACAGCTTCAGATTTTGAAGGACTTCCCATCCCCCTACAAATCCGAGAGACAATGTGCATTACTTATCAATGATAGAAGGTAGAGGGCCTCCCTTTACAGGTCTAGCCTAAGTATTACTACCAATAGACATCTCTAGTGTGGCTTGATTGCCTTGCATCTTCAGACGTTCAACTTCTGTAACGTCCCCGACCCTCCGACCGGCGAAGAGGATGCTACCATGCCATTAACCATCCGAGCAACTAGCCCCATGAACATGTGCATGCATATAACATCTGAAATAAAATGCTTAAAACATAAAACATGCAAGGAGGCATAATTATTCAACATACAGCGGAAGCAAAACATACATTCGGGCATCAACATGTTCATCATGATTCATTAAACAGTAAACGTAATTGCATAGATGAATTAGTCAATAATGCTTATCTTATCAAGAACTCATCCTACAACTAGCTACGTCGCTGCAACATTCCACCCAACCATAGGCCAGCGTGCTCCTTAATCTCTCAGCAACGGTGCCACCCCCGAGTTGGGCATGATCCCCCAAGGAATAAGGAACAAGCAGGCTTACACATAGCCAAGGATACACAAAACAACCAAGTCAACACAGTTGGGTTTATCAGGTCGTCAAGGAGCTAGGAAAGGATGAATGCTAAGATGGTGAGCTTATTGAGAAGCTGAGGACACCCACACCAGAATTAGCCTGACTCCTAAGACACCCACACACACCCAACACCAGGAATCAGTCCCTTCTCTACTTCACAGTCCCTCAGGCCCTAACTTCCCTTCCAGTTCCATTCAGGGGTTATGGAGAAGAAATCCAGTCATTTAACTCTATCTGTGTGGTTCCCAAACACCAGGTTTCTCAAGCATACCCAGCCTTCAATCCAACTCCACACAGTCCGAAGAGCACCCACTACATACCCGCAGTAAAACAAGCTATTCATAGCTAGGACAGGGGAAATCGATCCCTAGGTCATTCTTGGCCCTATCATGGCCAAAATGATGCAATAATGACACATACATCCCCCAAAGCGTAGCTGAACCCATAGCCAACAAAACACTGGAAAACAACAGCCCACTCTTCAACAATGAAGCCACGGGAAACGTACACAGTCCAAAATGGAAAGGTAAACAGATCCTCAGCCTATGCCTGGGAAATAACATACACACAGACCACAAACGGTAAGGGAAAGTACACACCCCCAGCCCAGAACGCCAACGACCGAATCCGCACTGCCCAGCTCTCTGCGTGAGATAAAAAAAACGATGGAGAATCCCCCAAACAATGCGTGAGGAAGTAGAACGTCTCTGCGTGAGATGAACAAGCTTGGGAGAGTGGAAGTGTCCCATGCAGTCGTGGAGAGAATGGGAAAAAATTGCATGCCAAGATGGGGTAGTGGTTTTTCCTGCCAACATGAGGGTCAACCTAATGGTGGAGTGTGCGTGTGGGTGAGGACTGATAGTCCTGCCACACTCCACTCCCCAGCAATAACTGCCCCAACTAACAGCAGAACCTTTAATGTGGTAGTTGGATGATAAGACAAGGAAAGGTGAGTAAGACAAAAAGGTGGATGACAACCAAATGGGTTCAACAGCTGACACATGGATTTTCCCCCCAAAGGCTCAAGGTTTAACAATCCCCCCCTTATCCTTAGGAAAGTCATACCCTTTTCATTATCATTGCACCGTCGTAGCTGGTTGTAGGTTCATTTTAATTAAAGTGCATATTTACATTATGCCAAAACTATAATGTGCCGAATGGCACGATATACCATCGGCAACGATCCCAATTGTCGAAACATAACACAACCAAATCGATGGTGGGGCTTTTGCCTTTAGCTCCGCACCATGATTAATTACAATATATACATCATGTACCTTTTAATGCAAACAGGGTCAAAACCAGGGTATTACAATCCCCTCCCCCTTGGAATAACACCGTCCTCGGTGTTCCAATACATAGGAATACATATACAATCTACACATCCAAAATTTTAAAATTTTGCAGATCTATCCCACGTTCAATTATTTACTTTGAACTTTCAGGACCAAGCCCTTTGGCTTCCACGAGCTTCTCCTACTAGTTCTCAGCTTTTGGCTCATCCCCAAGTCTAGGAACTTTGTGGCTGCTACCCTCTTGATGTTCCCTCGTTGGGTAGTCCTAGCGGTAATGATGTCCTTCACATTTCCAACATTTCGTTGGCTCCTTCATCTTTACCTGCTCAATTTCCTTTGAGTCTTCATGCTTGGAACGTTTCTTAACGGACTGATTGGATGAATTCCCCATCATTGATCCACTTTTCTTTCCTTTACAAATTGCTCCCAAAAGGATTTTTACCTCCTTTTGCAAACAAATGGAGTCTTGCAAAATCTGGTGGTTCATCTCATTCTGCCTTTTCTGTATCTTGAGCATCTCTCCAAGATTTTCTTGGGTCTTGGCAATTGTTTGAAGGATACTTCCAGCCAAGTCCAA
>LPNX010183289.1:394962-416376 GCA_001517045.1 Pseudotsuga menziesii
TAATATTGTTTTTGGCAAAAGCTCTACAATTCTATTTTTGGGCTGTAATGATTAGTGGCTAACACTGGTGTGGATATTGCTACTACTTTATGTATTTTTTGTTTCTGAAATTTGGGCAAAAATCATTTTGGTGTAATCATGGAAAAAAATGAGAAAATTCAAATTAGTCTTATCCTTAACACCCTAAACACGAAAGGAAGTTGGCCCTAACTTTATCTTTTCTTTTGGTTTTATGAAATAAATAGGTAATACTCCTCCACCCAAGCCTTGGGAACGTGTTGGAAGTTCATCTGGGCCTTCTCCATTTAGGCCTTCTTCAACTGGACCCACAAGTACTATGGTCGAGTCATATGGAGTAGCAAAAATAGGAGAGAATTCTGATACTGAAAGAAATGTGCCACTTGCTAACAGAAGCACTGTTGGTTGACCTATGCCAGCAAGACCTTGGGAGTAGGGTAGCTACGGAAGTAACTATGGAGGTAAATGTGTTGCATTATATCCTGTTTAACTAATGTACTCATAATTTTTTGAGTTTATTTCAGTAAGTTAAAACTTAACACTGGTCATGTTAGAATTAGTATCCACTATCAGTACAAGCTAGCAGTATTGTTGCATATTGTTTTTTAAATTGTATTTGTGTTATTATGACATTCCACATTTGACAACCTTGTATTCTGCTGAATTCAGGGTATGGTTCTACGACAAATTATAATTCAGGTTATGGTTCTATGACAAATTACAATTCAGGCTATCAAATTGCCCTAACTTTAGGAGGGCCTAGCTAGTTTGTGTGATCTGAATCAACTGGTTGTCCTTTCTTCATGTTCATCTCCGACTCTCCAAGTACTGTGCCTAAATGCAGGTTTCATCAATGGTCTTGGGCCTGTCCTGAAGAGCATTACTTGCCACCTTATGTGATTGTGGAGTCCACCCCAATACTTGATGATTACATTTGGTTGCTTGGAGGTATTTCCATTTGAATGGCTTGTTCTCCCACCTTGTGTGACTGGAGTCGACCCAGATACTTGATGACTACATTTGGATTCTTGGAGATATTTCCAATTGAATGGCTTTTTCTCTGAAATTTGTACTGTTGTCTTGTACACTTTAGCCCCTTTTTTGACCAGCATTACTGCCTTGAATTCTCTGGTTCTCTTCATACCCAAGGTGTAAAAGTGAGACACAATGAGATATTTGAACATTATCCCACTTAATTCACTTGTGGATCACCCTCCAGTCTAAGTGTCTCTGTAGCATTCCCACCAGGTTTGGTCATGGTCCATTAGCTTTAGTAAAGCAAATGCTATATTATGCTTCTCTTATATTATGCACACTAAAATAAATTTGTAACTGTTGTAGTGAATGATTTAATTTCATTGCATTGACCTCAGGTCATAGGGCTTGATGTTCACTCTGGTATTTCATTGAACAGAGGTGGGAAGATGTGTTACTGGAGCTTGGTCTTTCTTTCGCTGGCTCTTTATTTTTTGGTTTTCCATGGCACCTAGAGCCTTGATTAACATTGACATGCCTGTGGAAGAGTCCAAACTTGCTCTATAGGGATGCCATCAACACTGCCATCCTCCTCAAAATCTTGAAGACTTGTGCTTCTAGTCTTGTAAATATTCCCTCCGAGTCATCCTTTGGGATACTACTCTTGGGTAGGCCTTGGGGCTGCAAGACTAGAAGTGCTCACTAAGAGCAAATATACAAGAGTGCTATTTCTTGCTCCAAGTCCTGTAAGTGCTCACTAAGAGTTCTGTCTATTTGAACTGCCATGGGTAGGACTTGGGGTTGCAAGATTAGAGGTGCAAGTCTCCGAGATTTCCTTACATCAACCTTTGCATCTTACAATTGTAATTTGTGCCTCACCTTTCTTACATCAATCTCTTCATCATGTGACTGTTCCAAAGAAAACCCCAGAGAAAATGGCTCTAATAACATTTGGAACTGTAAACTGTAGTGGACATTCCATTAGACAACTCATGACAATAGATCATACAAGGATTTTCTAAATACGATGATATTATACTCTTTTGTGCAGTGATTACTGACCAAATTACAATATTATAAGCATGCCGCTTTTGCTATGGAATAACTGAGAAAGAAAGCAAGTATAGTAAAAAGAGCACACCTGTAACACATTTGAATACAAGAACCCTAGAGAAACATGTGGGTGAAAACTGGAGGTGGACATGAGGAATGTGCCTTGTGCTTTTATTTCTTATATTACAAAGCAAGATAAAAGGAAAATATTGGCTCACTATGGAGCAAATAGACATTGTGGCCTATGATAGGATGCTACAAGAGTGTTAATTCTTGCTTTACCTTGCTATGGCAACTCTCTCCTTTGCACTGCTTCATCTATGTAACAGAAAACCACTTCGTTAGGAATGGAACCCCTTCCTCTCCTACTTGGGAAGGTTTTAACATTTGCTCAGAACAAATAGGGTTAGTGTTAGGGTTTTTAATGCACCAACTTCTGATAAGGGTTATGGTCTTGCACTGTCTAGAATTGTTCTGAAAGTCTACGCATGGCTAGTTTTATATGTGGGGTAACGGGAGCAAGTGTGGCATCTACTTGGTACTATAGTGGTCAAAGCAGAGGTCAACTTCCAAGTGCCATAATCTTCTCATTAGCATTTGGAATGTTCTTTTCCATTGGAAATCTCTCAATGTGTGCTGACACCATGGCGTGGCAAGCCACTGTGTGGATTATGCCTTTTTTTGAATATAAAAGGTTCATTTTCAGGGAACCACGGTTCATGTAACCTTGATTGTATTTGAGATGGAAAAAGAGCAAGGAGACAACTAGGGATATCATGGGTCGTTCTACTTTCCATTATACCCAAAGTCCTGATTAATATTGACATGCCACTGGAAGAGTCTGAACTTGCTTTATAGTTCTGCAATCAATACCACCATCCTCTTGGAAATCTCAGAGACTTGTGCTTCTAGTTTGGCAAATCTCTCCTCTGAGTCATCTTTTGGGATATTATTAATACTTAAACCTCCATGGCTAGGACTTGAGGCTGCCTTCCTCATCTTCCATACATCAATCTTTGCATCCTGCAGCTGTTCCACAGAAAACCCAAAGAAAATGGTTCTAATAACATTATGATCTATAAACTGCTCTGGATATTCTACTAGACAACTCATCACAATAGATCATACAAGCTTACTTTAAATACAACGAGATTATACTCTTCTGTGCAGTGATTACTTGTCAAATTACAATATGACAAGTAATCACTGCACGCCACATTTGCTGTAGAATAACTGAGAAAATAATAGAAAATCCAGTGTAGTAAAAAGAGCATACCAGTAACACATTGAACACAAGATGTACACTGGAGAAACCTGTGGGTGGAAACTGAAGGTGGAAATGAGGAATGTGCTTTGCGCTTTTATTTCTAATATTACAAAGCAAGATGCAAGGAAAGTGTTTGGCTCACTATGGAGCAAATAGACAGTGGCCTATGAGAGGCTGCTACAAGGGTGCTCTTCTTCCTCTACCTTGCTATGGTATCTCACTCCCTTGCACTGCTTATCTATGGAACAAAAATCATTACGTTTGGAATGGAACCCCCTTCTCTCCTAGTAGCTAAGGTTTTAACCTAAGTACAATATTTGGCGAATTTTATTGTCGAATTTTAAAAACAATTTAAAATTTATTGGACTTTGCTGAATTTCAAGATGAATCTTTAGGCCAATTTGAATTTCAAAACAAAATTTAAAAAATCAACTTTTTATTCATTAACTGTGTTTTTAAATGGAAAAAATAATAAATATATTTTATATATTGAAAATCTTGAAATATGTATATGAATGAATCTATAATGGCGAATTTTATCCGAATCTCAACAGAATAGGTTTGAATTCGAAGTGAATTTCATTGTTGGAGAACTTGAGTTCGAACCTGAACCATGTGGCTTGGGTTTTAACATTTCCTTGTAGCAATTTGTGTTAGCATTAGGGTTTTTGCATGCACCAACTTCTGATAAAGGTTACTGTCTTGCACCGTCTAGAGTATTTCTGAAAGTCTACACACGACTGGCTTTATAGCGTGGCATCTACTTGGTACTGTAGTTATCAAAGTATAGGTCAACGTGCAGTGCCATAACCTTCTGATTAGCATTTGAGCTGCTCTTTGGACCATTGGAAAGCTCTCAACGTTGAATATGGCTTTTTTTGCGTATAGAAAGTGCATTTTCAGGGACCCACAATTTATGCATCCTTGATTGTATTTGAGATGGAATAAGAGCAAGGAGACAAATTGGGACATACTGGGTCTTTCTACATTCCATGAAATGGCTTGGTGACGTCCCCTATGGATAGCAGTCCTATTTACTTCTTAAATTGCATATATGATGTTGCTGCCATTTCGTCATAGCAAATTAACTAGTTTTTTTTCATGTTGTGATTGTCTAAATCTGTTTCTCATGATGTGATTGTCTAATTTTAACTAATTAAGAAGCCTGCTTTTCTATCTTTGTTGCAGGACTCCGGTTTCCCCTATTTTAAAGGTGGACCAAAAACAATACAAAATGTGCGAAAGCGCTTTCATTTAAGTTTGACTGAAGAGGTTGGCATACTTATTCATAATTGTAACTTTGTCATCTTTTCAGGATATACATGTCTGTGTGTAAGCTTGATTGACATCATGCCATCTTTGTTATTGGTTTACTTACAAATTTTATGACCGTTGATGTTATGTTTGCAAACAGCAATGTGTTTCATTGGTTCTTTCTCTCATCAGCAGCAGCTTAGATGCCTGGCGGACAAGGCAGTATGATTACTACCAACGTGTGTTAAATGGTATCTTGTGAGAACTCATATTGTTCGAAGCATTTCATTCTCAGGTTTCTGTGTTCCGTTGGCCATATTTGTTGAGGAGCTTTTGCTTCACCCTCAGGGAAAGGGATTTGTATCATATGCTTCAAAGTTGAGCAATTTGGCAGGTAAAGAGCAAGCAAGAAACTGGTCTTCCTCATCCTTCTAAGTCTGTGCTTGAAATCAAGCAACCAAACAACGAAGCCAACGGAACAAAAGAAGAAAATGAAGATTGTGTGCGAGAAACGGGAGAGCTTAAGCAAGCAACCAAACAACAAAACCAACGGTGGAACAAAAGAAGAAAATGACGATTGTGTGCGAGATACAGGAGAGCTTCTAAGTCTTTGCTTGAAAAGCAAGCAACCAAACAATGCAGCCAGGTGTGGAACAGACGAAGAAAATAAAGATTGGGTGCGAGAAATAGGACAACTCGTGGTAATAACGAGTGCTTCATCGTCGTGCCACTCCCTCGTATGTGGACTCAGGCATAGAATGGTCCTCCATAGAAAAGCAATGGCCGGAACATAATATTTGCCATTACATAGTATTAGCGTAATAGAACATAGAATGATAAAAAAGATTTGCCATTACCACTCTTCAATAAAATATGTGCAGTGAAGGTAATTTTTATCCTCTGTAAGAGATGCTAAGGACTCTAGATTATTACAATGTTTATGATTATCTTTTACCAGAAAAAGAAAAATATAATTTCACTTCCCAAAATGGCCCTTTTCAAATTACATATAACCCAGATTTTCTAATATTTCTACAGTGATAACTTGCTACGACCTGTACATCATTATGAAGATCAAAAGTGTAACTGATAGCAAGACCTCAAAAGATCAATATTTATAACGGATAGCAGCTTCTAAGGACCAGAGTCCTTAAAACAACTTCCAACCCTGAGCAGCAACTTCATGTATCATTTGTAGATATATAATCTTTAGGATATCCTCCAAAATTTCCTTTGTGCTTCTTATAATGTACATTACCCTCTACTCGCTTTCACATAATCTACCAACATAGATACCTAGTTGCCAATTGCCCATGCACAGTAGTGGTTCAATAGCCTAAGTGTTCCTTCTTGGGTTGAATCAGTATCATGCTAGTTCTAATTTCACCAACTCTGCGAGTAGCCTTTCAAACAAATCCCTAACCACAATCTCAACACCGCAGCCAAAATAAAGGTATTCTTGTACTTCCCAGAGGGTTTTGGCTCCTGAAAAACCTCCGAAATTTCTTCCTTTTCATGTTTAGGCCCTCCACAAACTCCAAACCTTGTGGTTCTTCCGTTGTGGCCAAGCCATGCTTCACTTTGAGTGCTGCATAAATGTCATTCACATTCAGCCTATGCATCCATTTCCTTATCCTTCCTCTGCCTGTCGTCTATTTGACTGTTAGCTGATGCAAATTATAACTAAACAATAGTTTTATTAAAAACATTCTGCCTCCTCCCTTCTAGGATTGCTCTAGTTAAGTTTTCAAATTCTTCCTGGATATTTGTTGTAATGCAGATTCCTCGTTGTAAAAAGGTTTCACACTGATTTTCCAGCACTGAACTTGGAACAATACTTCTATAAGATCTTTGAAATCTTCAGGCTGAGGCTGATTGTATTTTGCAGGATATGAATATTAGAGAAGTATTAATGAGAGCTGAACACTCTCTGAAGTTGAGCAAGCAGAAAGATTGGTAAAGGTTCTTGGTGTTTCAAGGACTTCGTCTATTGCAGAAATCAAGCGAGCATATAAAAAGCTAGCACTACAGTGGCATCCTGACAAGAATGTAGACAATCGGGAGGAGGCAGAGGCCAAGTTCAGAGAAGTGGCAGAAGCATATGAGGTAATTATTGCATTCAAGTACCACAATTCAAATGCTTGCTTGTATTTTGGTACACATACTTTTTTTCATCACTGTAAATAGGCATTAGTTGCTAGGCAAGTTTTGCAATATCCACAAAGAAAGGAGCTTCTTGTATGGCAATGATAGTGATAGCGAACAAATATAGGTTTCAGCAGATAGCATCCAGAGTTTCGTAAATGCATCTCTAGGCAGATAGAAAATTGAAAAATGCAACGTCTACCTCCAAGGAAACATCTGCTCACCAAATAAATATCCATGATGCGGTTCAATAACGAAATGGTACTGTAAATATAGCCATGATCACAGTGATAATACATGTGCCAATACTATTACTGCTGTACAGTCGAAAGGGCTCACTGGAATCTACAGCAGGAAAAATGCTCAGACACTGTAGGATACAGAACTTTGCTATATTAAAGATGCAAACCCTTTTAAAAGAAGCATGAAGCTAAGGAATGATATGGATTGGATTGCATCACTCTTCCTTCTTCAGATTTACAGAAAATTGCCTTGGTAATCTGTGCTGTTGTTCTCTTGCTTGAGAACATATTCGATATATATAACTTTCTTTAAGCAAAATTTGGAGCTTCTATTCCTCTATCTACTTTACTATGGTTGCTAATTGCAGTGCAACATGATTTGTTCAGTCGTCATAATACAATGAAAATGTTTCCAAACTGAAAATTGAATTTAATGGGGATTTCATTGCATTTTTTGTATTAGGTTCTTGGAGATGATGAGAAGCGAATGAAGTATGATAGAGGCGAGGATATTGAAGAGCCTGGTGGGTAACTGGTATAAAAAATCAGTCAACTTTTGCCCCTGTAATTGAGTTTGATATTGTCTTGGTGCAGGTAGTATGTACAGTGGTGGCATTACTTGCTTCAATGCCATTAGGGGAGCTTTTCTTTTTTAATATTATACTGATTAAAAAGGTTAGTTTCATTTAAGAACTCGTATTGTTCTCTACAATTTTTTTGAACTTCTATTCGTTACACTGAACATCCTTTAATGAGATTTCTGTATATCAGGGAATTACAACGTATGAATATGTTGTGGCAATGAGGTCACAAAGTGAGCCGCCGGGAATTTCTGCAGAGAGTGATCCACAAAGTATACCTTCTTCTCCAATTAGCGGCTCGACTGCCACTGGTTTAAGTGGAGGAAGTTCTCTTGGTCTGCAGTATAAAGGTGCATGGTGTACACCACCTAGAATATTTGTTGATCACCAGGTATATTTATTTGTTTTCAATGATTTCAAAAATTAGTCTAGGTCTGTAATTTACTAATTTGGGCAGGCTATAGTAGTATAGATTGACATATATTCGATGGAAAGCACTAGAAATGAAAGTTCAAGACCTGACCTTGAAGGCTCTCAGAAAACATCTAATTCCCATGTTTTGCCACCCCGGGCTTCTCAGGAAACCAGACCATTGCGTGGACAATCAGTGCCATCTCAATCTCCTGTGTTTGTACCACGGTCTATGCAATCAAACTCCTTTTCTCATTATTCTTCTCAATAGCTCCTGGCATGTTTCTTATTTAAGGTCGTGACTAAGCTCCTGGTAATATCAGTGGACTCCTGAAAGTTTGGATCAACTGCAAGGTTGCACATTTAGCTGTAATTTGATGATAGACTTATTGGCAGGGACTACTGAATCTATTTGTGGCATTGGTATTTATTACTGGCATAAGTATTCTGCCATTAGGTTTCTTATCCGACTTACTGGTAGTATTTGGCCTCATGACTCCATTTTCTATTTACTGCTGTCAAGGGGTGGAGATAAGTATGGCGATGGCAGTCAGAAGCATTGGTGTACCTTCCATTATCCAATTTACTTTTCAAGAAGGTTTTCAAGTAGTGCTAAAGGTGCAGATGCTTGATTTTTTGAGCTGCTGGCCATTACATCCATTGTAAATCATTGTACTATTTGTGAACACCATTTGAAATGCATTCTATATAATGATTTTTCTTTGCCACCGTGCAACATTTGAAATGCGTTCTATATAATGTTTAACTTAGAAGCATAGGAAGCACATCCCAGCTTGTAGGGCTAAAGAAGCCGTTCAAGGGAAATTATTCAGCAACCCTCGGGTAAATATTTGTTTCTCAAAGAGTGAAGTTGGTCCTCTTGAGCACGGTAGGAATTCAGCAAATGGCACCTTGCCTTTCTCTCATAAAGTAACTATTAGTTCTGGAATTGGTTCAAAAGTTGTGGAGAATATCAGACAGGAAAGGAGTCATGGTATTACCCATGGAGCATTAGGCATGCCAAGTCCAAGTTTTAGTTCAAACCTGGAGAGAATGCACTCTGCTTCAAACGTCAACCTTCTGGGTCGTGCAAATTCTATGAAGACAATCAGTGGTGGATATGATGACATAAGAGCAACAAGACTAGGTTCTGATTTGGGAGCTACCAAGGAGGTAACTAAACTTTCTGTTAATATATTACGGCACAATTTGGGAATGTCACTTGTCCCAGCCGTGACAGAATTAATTATGGCAGAATTACTCTATCTGCAGTATGATGACCCTGAGAAGCCTATCTACATGTATATCAATTCCACAGGCACTACAAAGNTTGTACCAGCCGTGACAGAATTAATTATGGCAGAATTACTCTATCTGCAGTATGATGACCCTGAGAAGCCTATCTACATGTATATCAATTCCACAGGCACTACAAAGGTTAGTTTACTATTTTTACAGACTTATCACAACTTATTTTTATCATGATATTCTTCTGCTGCATACAGTTTTTGGCGAAGAATTTTACCCATTCGTACTAGGTAATAAAGACATTTTGTGCATAGTTGTTTGTCATTTTTAAACTGAGGATATCGGATGATTAGAGAAATAGATGCATATCACAGTACTCTGTTTTTATTGGATTGGTTCAACATCAATGAGTCCTAAGTGTTCCCCAAATAAAACTTAAGCAAAATGACTTTACTAGGATCCGTTCTCAGGCATTCCTAGTTTTTGTGAAATGACTTTACTAGGATACTTCTATCCATTTCACAAAAAACCCTTCAAATACCACCAATCTTGTTAATGAAACTTGTCCAATTAAGAATTCCCTCATAAGATTATTGCATAACATTACTGCATTGGCATACACTACAAAATGACAATGAAATCTGGATGCATCAAACAAGGACCTACACTGCAGGATCAGGTTAAGGTCAAATGTCTTTTGTTCTTACCTTGATATGGTTTCGAGTCTTAAGAGGTTAAATCGTCCATGTATTAGGCTCAACCATAGTCTGTTCTTGGTATTTTTAGGGTTCAAACTTCAAACATTTCTTTTAAATTTTTGTCTAAAATTTCTTCTTGTGCAAAATACTCACTTGAGAAGACAATTTCATAACATGGGAATTTTATGAGAGATAGCAGCCTTCATTCTTTACTGCTGGACTGAAATAAATCATGTTCATAGGTGTAAGGGGGTTCTGCGTAGGCAATGAAATCCCTTTTGTGATTTCCTGGTGTTAAACACACAAGAAACATTGCAAGAATATGTTTATGATCTAAATCTACAACTTGGAATTGCAGGTTTAACTGATGGATGCCTCTCTTTAAGAGTGCCTTGCCTTCACAGGCTGGAAAGAAAAAACAAGGAGTCTACACTGTTTTCTTTGTCAAAACCCATAATTGATTGCATTTGATAACTGGGGCAATAAAACAGATCAGTACGATTAATTGAGACTATGATGCTGCCATTAGACTGGAAAAAAGGCTTGATAGTCTACAAGAAACTAAACACTTATTTTATGGACTCATCTTAGATTGGGTTGTCACCTAAGTGGAGGATGTTGTGGTTAAGTATTTGGTGTTTTATCATATTGTTCAGGCATGGTGTTTTATCAATATGTTAACTTACAATGCACCTGGGGAAGATAGGATCAGGCAACAGACACTGTGTGCTAGTCTCCGCCGGTAGTGACAGTATGAGAAAGACAGCATTGTCTGGTATAAACATGGCTATCAATCTCCTTCGGTGGGAACATGGGGGGACTCTGTGACACCAGTTCTTTTGTATTTAAAAAAAAAAAAACAGACAGTCCCTTAGCCTTCTTCTTCCACAATGTCTGCAAAAAATTACCTAAGTACCTTGTATCTCTGCTTATTGTGATAGCCTTTTGGCAACCCCTGCAATCACACAACCTCCTTGAAGAAAAGTTCTGCACAATACCGGCACTCCTCTTCTTGCAAGGCATGAAGTGTGCCATCTTAGGAAACCTATCAACTACAATAAACTTTGCATCAAATCATTGTTGTGTTTTCGAGAGCCCAAGAAACTTGAAAGTTCTGAAAAAACATCAATCTAACGCCTCCCATCATCAACCATATTAAGACATTGCCCAGTTAGAAATTTAGTGCTCCAGCGTGATCCCCAGAGTACAAGAAATGGTTGCAGAAATGAGCATTTCAACTGGTAAAGAAGAAAAAAAATACAGGAAAGTTTTGAAAACTATGAAAACATCCTTCCAGTATAAGGGGTTTAAACCTGGGATTATCTCGCATCATAAGCTTTTTGCTCTTTTCATCTTTGTTTTACTCGGCTGCAAAAGGAGAGCTTAGTAGCAATTTAGCAGTTGTCTGCTTTCTTTTAGGAATACAGTTTAAGAATGTCAGAGTTCTGAAAAACTTCCAGTATACTATGAATCATGAAGAATTTTTCTGTTTATCAAAGCATTGTAAAAATTCGATTATCAATGTTGTAAAGGACTGTGACTCTGATATTTTTTGATGAAATTTCCAGTCTAGGATAGAGACTGGTAAAATGAGTTTGAAGGCCTCAATTTTGAACTTTTAAAAGAGAATGAATCTCCAGGATTTCCTTCAAATCTTTAAGCATCTGCTGCATATAATTTCTATTCAACTTGAAAAGAAATTATGAATTTTTTTGTATGAATAAAACAAGGAATTAACAAGAAACTTGAAAGTTCTGAAAAAACATCAATCTAACGCCTCCCATCATCAACCATATTAAATCATTGTTGTGTTTTCGACAGCCCAAGTAAAATATCCATTGATATCTCTTTCTATGGTATTTTATATTGGCAGTAACATGTACAGTCCTATGTTTTGACTAACTTTCTTCAACATTTGACAAATTCTGAACTGGTACCCACATCGTGTAACATCGTAAGGTGTTATGAATTATTTTATTTTTTTTAAAACTTCACTACCGTCGCTTAAGCGACGGTTCTACATGTCGGATGAGCGACGCTTACTGTTTGTAACTGTCGGAAATGCGACGCTCCAAAGAAATATTTTTTTTAAAAACCTCCACTACCGTCGCTTAAGAGACGGTGCTACATGTCGGATGAGCGACGGTTACTGTTTATACCTGTCGAAAACGCGACGCTTTAAAGAAATTTTTTTTTTAAACCTTCACTACCGTTGCTTTTTTCATGTCACTTAACCGACGCGTAATCTGAATATTTGTCGTTTAACCGACGCGTAATCTGAATATTTGTCGCTTAACCGACGTGTTTGCATGTCACTTTAGCGACGCCTTACATTTAACCGACGGTTACTGAGGTGTCGCTTAACCGACGGTTTAGGCTGATGTCGGATAACCGACGACAAGTTTCCGACGCTTAAAAAAAAATACAAGTGTCGTACATGCGACAGGGAAGTGTCGCAAATCCGACATTACGGCCGTCGGATTTTTGGTCGAAATGTAGTAGTGATAGATTCACATGTTTAGTTTATTCTCATCGGTTTTTATCTCTAAACAAGAGCTTAGAATATCATAACCAAACCATATACACATGTATATTCATAAGCAAGAAGCTACAAAATAATCCAATACTTATATGTATTGTGTGTTTCCTCGTTGGTCCACAGGGTCCTGCTTCGCTTTGCAAGCCTTGGGATTGCCTATAGACTTGGATGTTAGATCAGCATGCAGGCTGCTCCTCAATATCAAATAATTAATTTCCAGCCAATACACCTTCACGCCGACTGGAAAGGAACAAATCATCCAAGCCAACACAGTTGGGTTTATCAGGCCATGCACTTATATCAACGATACACTTATATCAGCAATACACTTATATCAACAATTCACTTATATCAACAATGCACTTATATCGACAATGCACTTATATCGACAACCAAACTACATCTGTTTAGCCTGTCAACACAAGCAATATAAGCAAACTCATCAATGTTATTGCTCTAAGACTGTAATCATACTTCATATCATTCACTATCAAGTATTGAAACACCAGGATTGCGTCCACTCCCTAGGGTGTAGTCAATATTGAAAACCCTTTCATGCCCCGACATCGGAAAAGTGTGCACCCCTTTCCGTTGTGAGCCATGTAGGCCCTATTCATACTCAAGCAATCTGTCATAATGGAAATAAAATCAAAACATGCTCTGCATATTGAATCTAATAATTTGACATGCATATTCTTAGCTAGGGTCATAGAACACTTATCCATTTGGTGATGCAGTATTCCTTCGTTAAGGAGGAATGGGGGCTCCCTTCTCTGAGTTGACAGTCCCTCGGTTTGCCATCCCCAACTCCTTTTTACATTCCATATCCCACACATGTCTTACCGACATAATATATACCATCTCACTCATATTGCTTACCAAACATGTAGTGCAGATGAGACATTTCAAAAATGTCCAATTGAGTTTCACCCGAAACCCATTTCCAAGATAGGGGAAAACCTCCCCATGAATTTTGGCTCCTGCAGGCCATCACACATGGTCTTCCTGCAATGTGTACCCCTGGCACATTCATCAAGTAGCCATCTAACAATACAATCCAAATTTGATTGTTCCATAACCAAGCAATGGCATTAGTAATTAAATTCAATGTGAATTTGCAACTCTGTCTACTACAAAAATTGATTTGCTTGGCAATGAGGTGATCCTCAATTGTTGGTCTCTTGTAAGCAGTGCCATTATTCCCATTATGATTTTATACTTACTAGCATAACACGAACATTCACTTACAACATGTCCTCCTGACACAATTCTATGCAAGCCAATAGTGATTAGTAGTTGTCAACAATTTCTCAAATCTGAAATTTACAATTCAAATTGACAACCTATTCTAGTACACACAAATTATTTTCACAACCATGAGACTCTTCTCATGAGGTTTGGCTCTTTCACATGGTATATTTTGGCCTTTGTCATGGTCTTACCCACATTGCCATGCCCCAAACAATCTACCTGAAACCTGAACTTCAATCAACCAAACACTGGGTAAGTCTTGATGCATATAACTTTTTCATTGTTGCAACAATCACTGAAGCATTTTCAGACTTATAGAATTCAAATACTTCCAGCTGTTAATTGCATTGATATAACCAAAACTCATTTACTTCATGTGAATCATTATCATACTAAAATTGCAAGGTATAGTCACATCATTTATGCAAATTAAAGGAAATGTTTAGATACTCCTTACTTCACAGGTGTATCATTTGTACCACCTTGCCCTTCCATAGGGCATTCCGGCAGCCAATTCGATCGTGACTACCCTCTTCATGCACTTACCATCCTGCATTCATAACAGCTCTTGAAATGGTTCTAGAATTATCATCAATTCATCATGTCAGCCATTAGTTAGTCATGATAACACAAGCACTATCTCGATGCATTCATGCAATGCATCACAACATTTGCACCCATACTTGTTTATGCATATTTACAACATTTACTCAAACTTTTCATATGCATCCATTCAATGCATAACTACAAGATTTATAAAATCTCTTAATGCATATCCACCCAATGCTACCTTGTATTGATTCAGGAATATTATGCATTCAAACATACTATGGCCTAACCATGACTACCTCACATAGGATGCATTACTATAATCAAGACCACCAGCACTCACTCTTTGGTTATTAAGTTCATATCAACATTCACAGGGTGGGATATATTTCTATATGAATGTAGTATAAATTTTTAAATAACCACATGGTATGAGATCTCTTGCCTTTACCACTCCATGCAAAGGTCATAATTAAACCATTACCTGCATGGATCCTACTTACACCTTTGACATTACCAGTTTGGTTGGTCTCTTGCAGGAGATTGCAGAAATCTCTCACCAACTTTTGATCCTAGATTTGTTGCCTTATCCCTTTCTCCATAGGGTTGTTGGTCACATTCATCAGCATCAGCAACATATTCAGTCATGCTCATGTTGTCGTTGGTTTTTCCACTAATGCCAACACCAATGCAACATTTACCATTAGTGGTCCATTATAAATGTATAATTCTCACTATTTTTACCAATATGTAATATCCTATGCATGCAAACATATCCCCTGGCATTTTCAGCATCCCCATGCCATAATTCTTATGTACACAAAACTTATAAAATATAAATATAGTTAGCAAGACAGGGCTTAAGGGACTTTCCTTTTCAAAACCCTCATCCTTGCTTGGAATTCCTCTTCCTCATAATAGCGAGTTCGACTTCATAGTCCTTGCTACCTCTGGGCATGCAATTCCCGGATTTGTCCATATTGACAGCAACACATTTCTTTTTTAAACAACCACTAGTACTTTTCTGCTCCTCATTCAAATTCTGGTGATTCTCCCTTGTTCCCTGTTGGATAAGCTTTCCAACGCCTATCCCCATGCTCCATTCTGACCTCGAGTGTGAAAATCACACCACTTCTAAAATGACGAGTTTTACCAAAAATTATACACTTTTACATACAACTGTATTCTGGTCCGAATTGCCAACTTCAGCCACTTAGAATTTTCTTCCTTTTCAGCCCTGTGATCCACTGACAATTTGCTGAAAAATCCACTAGAAAAATAGTTGAAAATCACTGAGAAGATCCCACTCGAAGACCCAAAACTTCCCTTGTCAAATCGGGTCTCATCCCATCTAAAATTCTGACACTTCGGTGGTCAAAACAACTAGCTTTCTTCGATGCCCATCGGTGGTCCGATCGTCTATTTTCCTCCGACGTGTCGGATCCGTAGTTGTCTAAGTTTCTGACCTTTATCGGCGATGCCGAGGACTATTATCGGCGATAGGGACTGCTAAGCACTACCCCATCGGGGAGGAGCGAACTCCCATAACGTCGTATCAGAGATCAGATCCACTATTCATCAGGCGGCTAGTTCCATAGGCAGCCGCAGCGGCAGCCAACGAACCAATTGTGCGCTCTGTGGACCATACAACCCATCGGCGATCAGAACCTCTAACCACTGTGTGTCGACAATTCAAAATTGAACGTGTCCGCTGCGTCAGCTGTTCCATCAACTAAGTTTCATCGACGGCATTGGCAGTCCAAACAACTAAATCTTTCAATGCATCGACGGACCCATCAACTAACTTCTCTCGACGTGTCAGCGGCTCGAACAACAAACTTTTTCTGACGTTTGCCTCCACATCGGCAGCTCCATCATCTAAATTTTGTCGATGGCCCAAATCGGATGCTCTTTCGACTAGGTGAGCCGTCGTTTCAGCGGTCTTCTAGTGATCTCCGTTGACGTTTCGGTGGGTCCATCCACTAAATTTCGCCAACATTTTCATACTTAGAGAATTTTCTAAAAATTCTCTTTTCTCCTCCACGTCGGCGCATTTATCATTTAATTTCCATCGACATTGCGGTGTCTTCATCATCTATTTTTCGGCGAAAACTTCCTTTCTCTTCCGCCGACGTTTGCCGCTTCATCAGCTGCGCCATCCACTAAACTTGTCCTTTCTTTCGCTGACGTATCAGCACCTTCATCATCTATTTGTTGGCGATCCCATCTCCTATTTTCTGTCGACGTTTCGGCGGTTCCATCCACTAATTCTCGCCAACGATCCGAAACTTTTAAAAAAAAATCAGTGAAAATTTCTTCCTTCATGCCGTCGTGTCGGCGGCTCAACCAACTAACTTCTTCTCTTTCCCGTCGACGTATCGGCGCCTACGTCCACTAATTTTCTCTGATGGCGGTGACGTTTCGGCGACTCCATCATCTAAATTTTCATCGGCAGTTCGGCAAAAATTCCTTCTTTGTCCGATGCCGCGTCGGCTGCGCCATCAACTAAATTTCACCGACGGCATCGATGGTCTAAAAAACTAATTTCTTTCGACACTTTCAACACTTAAGCGAATTTTTGACCTTTTCTCCTCTGTGTTGGTGCTCTTGTCCACTAATTTTCGCCGAAACTTCCTTTATCTTCCGTCGACGTATCGGCACTTTCAACATCTAATTTTTAGCGATCTTTAACTTAAACAGAGCCGACGTTTCGGCGTTTTCCTCGTTTAATTTCCACCAACGTATTCATCGACGGTTTCATCAACTAAACTTCGTCGACGTTTCGGCGGTCTTCCGGAGATCTCCGCCGATGTGTCGGCTACTTAATCAACTAATTTTCGCCGACGATGATGGTCTCAACACTTAGATACTTTTTCAAAAAAATTCGTCTTTCTCCTTTCAGTCGTCACTCTGTCTGCTCTCCCTTCCTCTATTCGTTGTCGATCGCCGATGGTCGATACGAGAGGATCTTTCAACTAATTGAGCCGGCGTTTCGGCGGTCTTCGGCTTACCTCTGCCAAAACTGTGGCTCCAACTTCCACTGTTCTCTGCCGACGACCGACGAACACTTAGAGAAGTTTTCACAATTTTTCTTCTGATTGTCCTTTGTCGAGCAAACTTCCGTCTAGCTCTCCGCTGCATCAGAGGAGCTTCCCACTAAGTCTCCTGATGAGCCGATAGCTCAGGCACTTAGAAAAATTTCCTGAGGATTTTTCTGTCATAATTTCCTATCGCTGCTGGGCAGAGGGCAACTTGCCTCTACTAGTTGATTCTTCATGGCCCTCTAAGGCCCATGCTGCAATGATGGCTCTGTCACTGCGTCTTCACGTCCCATTCAGGCCCATGCTGCAACATAAGCTCTGATACCACAATGTAATGTCCCCGACCCTCCGACCGACGAAGAGGATGCTACCATGCCATTAACCATTCGGGAAACTAGCCCCATGAACATATACATGCATACAACATCTGAAATAAAATGCTTAAAACATAAAACATGCAAGGAGGCATAATTATTCAACATACAGCGGAAGCAAAACATACATTCAGGCATCAACATGTTCATCATGATTCATTAAATAGTAAATGTAATTGCAGAGATGAATTAGTCAAGAATGCTTATCTTATCAAGAACTCGTCCCGCAACCAGCTACGTCGCTGCAACATTCCACCCAACCATAGGCCATCGTGTTCCTTAATCTCTCAGCAACGCTACCACCCTCGAGCTGGGCATGATCCCCCAATGAATAAGGAACAAGTAGGCTTACACATAGCCAAGGATACCCAAAACAGCCAAGTCAACACAATTGGGTTTATCAGGCCGTCAAGGAGCTAGGAAAGGCTGAATGCTAAGTTGGTGAGCTCATTGAGGAGTTGAGGACACCCACACCAGAATTAGCCTGACTTCTAAGACACCCACACACACCCAACACTAGGAATCGGTCCATTCCCTGCTTCATAGTCCCTTAGGCCCTAACTTCCCTTCCAATACCATTCAGGGGTTGTGGAGAAGAAAACCAGTCATTTAACTCTGTCTGTGTGGTTCCCAAACACCAGGTTTCTCAAGAATACCCAGCCTTCAATCCCACTCCACACAGTCCGAAGACCAACCACTGCATACCCGCAGTAAAACAAGCTATTCACAGCTGGGACAGGGGAAATTGATCCCTGAGTCGTTCTTGGCCCTATCATGGCCAAAATGACTTAATAAAGACACATACAGCCCCCAAAGCGTAGCTGAACCCACAGCCAACAAAACACCGAAAAAACAACAGCCCGCTCTTCAACAATGAAGCCACGGGAAACGTACACAGTCTGAAATGGAAAGGTAAACAGATCCTCATCCCATGCCTGGGAAAGAACATACAAACAGACCACAATCTGTAACGGAAAATACACGCCCCAGACCCAGAACGCCAACGGCCGAATCCGCACTGCCCAGCTCTCTGTGTGAGATGGAAAAACGATGGAGAATCCCCCAAACTATGCATGAGGAAGCAAAACGTCTCTGCGTGAGATGAACAAGCTTGGGAGAGTGGGAGAGTGGAAGCATCCCATGCAGTCGTGAAGAGAATGGGAAAAAATCGCATGCCAAGATGGGGTAGTGGTTTTTCCTGCCAACATGAGGGTCAACCTGTTCGTGGAATGTGAGTGTGGGCGAGGACTGACAGTCCTACCACACTCCACTCCCCAGTAATAACTGCCCCAACTAACAATAGAACCTTTAATGTGGTAGTTGGATGATAAGACAAGGAAAGGTGAGTAAGACAAAAAAGTGGGTGACAACCAAATGGGTTCAACAGCTGACACATGGCTTTTCCCCCCAAAAGCTCAAGGTTTAACAATCCCCCCCCCTTATCCTTAGGAAAATCATGCCCTTTTCATTATCATTGCATCGTCGTAGTTGGTTGTAGGTTCATTTTAATTAAAGTGCATATTTACATTATGCCAAAACTATAATGTGCCGGATGGCACGATATACCATCGGCAACGATCCCAATTGCCGAAACATAACACAACCAAATCGATGGTGGAGATTTGGCCTTTAGCTCTGCACCATGATTAATTACAATATATACATCATGTACCTTTCAATGCAAATGGGGCCAAAACCGGGGTATTACAACTTCTTCCTCTCAAACCTTCTGAAGAGATTTACGCCTCTTTTTGGAGTAACTCTCAAGGGATTCTTTTTTAGAGGATTCATAATTATCCATGGGTTTCTTTTTTTCCATTTCTTCATATGTGGGGGAAGAGCCACCAGCAGGAGAACCAATATCCTGAGCAGTTGATTTTTCTTCTCTTATCAGTCCTTGAGATTGTTGGACTTCACCCCCTGTTAGGATTATTAATCCTCCCTTGTCCAAATTTGGTCATATGTCTAAATCGGGAGTCATGTCTAAATCAGGAGTCCATCCAGTCTATTTGTAGTCATTAGCACCATTGGTTAAACTTGACCTAATTGGGGCACATGTTTCAGTTACCAAAGTGTGGGGAACGCTAATTAAGGCTCATTGCCACTTATTGCACTTGATTACATAAGTTTAGGAGTCTCCTAGATCAATCCCTACAATTTAGGAAGCAACTGGGAGTGCCGAAACCAACCAAGGTCAGTTAACTTCAGTTGATGACTAGTCAAGCCAAGTTAGGAATCAGTTACATTTAGTTCTAGCTCTCTACATTTAGTTAAATAATGGTTTAATTAATTGCACACATGTGGGGCGTTTTTCTCACCTACCACAGTCAATTAACCATTATTAAATACTAAATATAACAGTTGGTTGTGTTTTAGAACTCCGGTTATGATTTAGACAAGGACAGTTAACTACTGAGTCCTTAACTTCAGTTGATGACTAGTCAAGCCAAGTTAGGAGTCAGTTACATTCAGTTAAATAATGGTTTAATTAATTGCACACATGTGGGGCGCTTTTCTCACCTACCACAGTCAGTTAACCATTATTTAATACTAAATGTAACAGTTGGTTGTGTTTTAGAACTCCAATTGTGATTTAGACAAGTCTTGGGTTACATACAGTCAAGTAGAGTCATCAATTCGAACTTCCTCATGTGGATTCAAATTGCTTGTGGCTATTAAAGCCATCTTACATTATTGTAATGATTATCTGAATTACTTTTTGATTAATGAAAGCATTCACAGCTGCAATCCTTTTGCACTGTTTCATTCTTCAATTGCTGAGTAAATTGTGACATCTTCTTTGTGAGTTTTGTTTTTGTCTACAGATCTATATGCTCAAATTTACATGGTATCAGAGCCTCGGTGGACAAGACTCCTCTCCTCCTCAGATCTCCAACCAGATTACTTTGTTTGTTTGATTGTGTGACAGGTTATCAGGTTTTCTTACAGCATTCGCTACAAGCAGCCTCTACTTCTCATTGCATTCGCTACAGCAGCTCAGTTCTTCCTATTACTTCGAAATGGCTCATCAAATAGAGCCTCTCACTCCCTTGAACTATCACCAATGGAAGGATGACATGAAAGTATTGCTCTGCACCAAGCATCTCTTCAGACTTGTAGAAGAAACAGAGGAAGAGCCAGAATCAGAGAAAGACAAAGTTAAGTACATGAATAGGCTTGATGAAGCTATTGGACTCATGCAACACTCAGTCTCTAGGGATCTTAAATTTCACATCCAAGACTTGAAAACTCCCAAGGAGGTTTGGGACAAGCTTGCTTCCTTGTTTGATAAGCATGATGAGATGAGGATTCATCAGCTAGAAAATGATCTGATTACTCTCAATCCATCAGATTTCGAATCTCTAAATGAATTCTTCTCAAAGTTCAAGAACCTGATATATCAGTTGAAGCAATGCAAAGTGAAGAAGGATGAAACCCAGCTCATTCTTGCTATTCTCACCAAGCTCAATTCAGACTACTCAGTCTTTGTATCCACCTTCCAAACGGTAAGGCTCACTACTCCAAATTGGAAGATGCCCACTCTTAATGATTTCATTCAATCTCTTATTTCTGAAAATGATAAATTGATCCAAATGGAGATCATTCGATCTCCCAAAGATCTAGCTCTTGTTGCAAGAGGAGATAAGGTAGAGAATGACAGAGGGAAGTAAAGAGATGAGTCTGAACAGTCAAAAGAACCTTCAAGTTCGAAGAGAAGCAAGAAGAATAGCAAAGGCAAGATCCTCTGCCCTTACTGTGGAAGGGGCT
>LPNX010183290.1:3576-14848 GCA_001517045.1 Pseudotsuga menziesii
GAGATTTTGGTGGGTTTTTCATATTCTCAACACCAAACAGATAGAATAGTCGAACTAGTATCTTCCCTACCAGTTAGGAAAGGTGACTAGCATGTAGAGATCGAAGTGTACATGCTCTGTAGTCTTTATTATCACAAAAAAAATTCACACGTGTGACAATTTCATGAATTGCATGGTAAAGAACCATCAACATACAATATGCATCCAACAAAAGACATATTCACAAGATCTAAAGAGAAGCATGAGTACAAAAGTTCCTCAAAATAGTCAAAATACACAACCGCATGGGTAATGGCTTGTTTATGCACATGTTAGTGCATGTCACCAGTGAAACACCCAAGCGATAGTCCATATATTCCTTCGATACATGCATGAATGATAGAAATGGTGAGATATCACCCACCAGTGCCACATTAAAGGCTCATGAAAGCTCCATTTACTCAGTTAATTCAAATTTTGGATCTTCACACACTTAGTTTCCTTAAATGGTCTCTCTTGTGTACTTTGGATCCACATCATGGATCATTGGGTTCACATTAGGATCTAGTTATTTCTTGGCCACCTCTTAGCCTATAAAAGAAAACCATGTGCATGATAATTGTAAGAAGAAATTGATGAAGGTTATGCTACCTGAATTGTGATTGAGCCCCCTCATAGATTACCTCTTACCTCTTGTAAATAATCATCCAAAGCTCCCTTGCCTCCTTCCTCCAAGCAGTAAATGTTATTCCCATTTGGTTCCTTAACCATTTAAAAAACAAGTTTGGACAAGAAAGGCCTCCCTTAGGAAGATTGTTTACCTCCTTTTGAAGTTCACATCTCCAAGGTGTTGTACTAGCTTGACCTTGGGAAATATACAAGTGGTTTGGATCACATTGGTTGTCTAAGTTTGCATCCTTTAATCCTTATTGGAATTTTATTTTGTTTTGTTTAAATTTTCTTAGTTTTGTTTTATTTTCCACTCACAACAACTTCCAGGATCATTTGGGTCATTATTCCAACTTAGAAAACCCATAGAGGGGCTTCAAATATAGAGTCCTTGTTGTATCTTACAAGGCCTTGCCCCTCACCAAGTGGGAAGAAAGCACTCTTGTGTAATCTTTTCCACAACAGTATTTGTGGCAACCATACCTCATTTTTTGTTCATTTCTCTTTACTTAGGTTGTTATTTATGAAGTGGTTAATTTATGGTATTTTATTCTTTGCAGGTGAAAGGGACCATCCCTTTCATCCTATAAATTCACCCTCCTAGAGCCCTTCTTTTCCATTTTATCATACGTGTGTCTCCCAACATCCCAGTCGCACTGACAACGCAAATTTCCCTTTGGAAAATGTGCGACCTACACACATATTTCTACCTGCACATATTTCTGTCTTGCATTAGTGCATTTTCATATTCATTGTACTCACGTGACAGTGCATTTGTAAGTCTCTATGCTACATTGCAGTGCAACTGTTAATTTTTTTCCCATGTTGTTGTTCTTTATTTTCTTTTTATCAGTTAAGTCAACAAAATTGCATCCCAATTGATGCTTACTAATGAACTAGAAGTAAGTAATCTTGCAATAGTTACTTGTTTCTTTCTTAAATATCTCATCTAGACTAAGATTAGGAAGTAAAGGGCTCATCCCTTAAAATATACTTAATTAACTAACCTTGCGACTCCCCAAGGACCTCATTGTTTTCACTAGTATTCTAGGCATCTTATGTTTCTTTTCTTTACTTAAACATATTTAGTTCAAGTAGTGTAGAATACACCTTTTTGCACACAAGCAAGGACCTAAATACTCTCCTCTCCCAAAGTATGCTCTTCACTATTTCGGTGAATAAAAAACGAGAGTGAAGTGTGAAATACCTTCATTGCACACTTAGCATTTGTTTTTTTCTTGAAAGCATAATTAGTATCTTTAGAGCTCAAGTTGCAATGCCCACTATTTTTTTTAGAAATTTAGTTAGTTACAAAAAAATACAATTTTCTTACATCACACGTGAATATTTTCCACTTGCACACATTAAGGGATCTAAAGACTCTTTCAATCTGAGTATTCTATTCATGATTTCTATGAATCATAAAGGAAGGGAATTGTGAAATGCCTCCCTTGCACACTTTAATTCAAGAAAAAACCATAAAATCAACCATTGTAAATTCTAACCAACTAAAATCCTCCACAAGAGGTCACAAAAAAATATTTTAGTTTGGTAGGACTGATTGGGCTAGGAATCCAAACAACACCCAATAATCTAGTTTCATTAGGGATTTTTGAGACATAACATTGTTGTATTTTAGGGTGCTATCAAATCCTGCTATAAGCAAGTCTTCAAAGAAATCCTGGATCAGAAGAGTACCATGACCAAGGAGGTAAAATCTGAGGTATAGTTTCCTTACTCTCCCCTATGAGTCACTTGACTCGTTGTAGGGAGACAACACTATATTGTCTAGGCCCAAGAACTGATCCACACTTGACGGAAGGTAACCTTAGTGCCCAAAAAATAGGGCATCACCAATTAGGATCATGTGTGAGTTCAAGTGACTCTAGTAAAGTTATGTTTTTCCATTGGGAGGTGTTTCCAAGTCTCTTTGATTGGAACATTGGCCCCATTGTCGGTATAACTGGATATTTGTTACCTCCATGATTGTTGTGTGGATTCCGTTATCACCAACAATTGTGCTTTTGGGAGGACCAATTACATTTTAGAGGAAGGGCGTTATGTCTTTTATGGAATTCACACTTGTTTTTTCTTTCTAAATACAAGTTCATTTAACTCATTTTTGAAAAAAGAACCTACATGTGGTAACATTTGCACTAAGCCATCTTTTCACATATCACTCACTTATTGCACCATTTTACATTTGTCATGGTTGACATATTTTTGCATTGTCTATTTGTGTTTATTCACCACACACCACTCTCACTTGGATACTATAATTCCACTATAGAGGAACACAACCCATTGCTAAGGTAGTCTCGCTGAGTGCAAGGTCTCTCCCCTATATCGAGGGGTGTTTTCCCATTCTCTCCCCTTAGTACATGAGGGAGATCACCTAGTTGGGGCATCTCCCATGACACATTGATTGGATCTTTTGGGAAATAAAATAACCCACTTGAATCATTCTCTCCAATCAAAGGGAGTGTATATCCTTTTTCCTCCTCTTTCAAAAGAGGCTCACCTACTCCTAGAAGAGGGAATACTGCACCTTCTTTCCCCTTTTTGGAAGAGGACACACTACATATTAATCTACTCCTAGAAGATAAATATCACTGCTGCATATTCCAAGGTATCCCCTCAAAGAAACAACACACAAAATACAATGGAATCCCCCAACTGACACGTACCTTTCATGGAAATTTTAAATGTCACTGATCTACCCAAATTGGTTAATGGCTTGATAATGATGCCACTTGGCCTAATAATCTTGAAAATATCCCCTCAGACATCCATAAGTTCAAAGGAAAGAAAGGAGATGATCCTGCCAACCATATCATGTATTTCCATCTATGGTGTTCCTCAAACAACATAGTGGTAGATTCAGTACAACTCCATCTCTTCCAAAGAACCCTCATTGGTACAACTGCAAAGTGGTATGTGAATTTGACCTAGGCATATCATGCCACATTTGAGATAATCACCACTATGTTTCTCTCCCACTTTGAGCTAGGCCTCGAAATTCTCATAGAATTTTGGCAGAACACTACAAGACACATCGCAACCCACATTCATATATGTCATCGTCACCGCACTTTCAGAAAAATCAACATTCAACCTCCCTTCATTTTGTATTAGTTCCTCAAATATCTCCAACCATCTATTGTGAAGGAAATGGCTACCTCGATGCTGCAAAATGAGGAAGAAGCAATTCTCAAAGCCCAACACTTTGATATCATCTATGCCTAATCAAGGTATTTGTACACCGTACAATCAGATGCCCCTTGGCATTAATATTTGGATCTTGCATTGTAGGAATGTCACATTGTGGATGGGCTTATCGATTCCATTTCCTCTCATGGTAGAGTTCCCCCGTAAACAACTCTTGCACCACCATCCATGATGGTGCAACAACCACCTGTATTCGATGTGTCGGCTCCCCCTACTACTATTCCAAATCCCTCATTTATACAGATTTTGTATGAACAGTACAACCTTGCCTATCCTATTAAAATCCAAGTACAAACGGTTCCCCAACTGAAAATGGCACCACTTGCACCTACATCCACATCATATATAGTGCAACAAACCTATATCCCACCACTGGGTTATGACCTTTACTATCCATACCCATGCCCCCCTTGAACAACCACCATGCCACATATGGTGGTCAATTTTGTCCAACCTTATATGCAACAACAAGATAAAAAATTTAAGAATTTGAATATCACCAATTCCCTGAATCCTCAAAATCAGGGTAAGAAGAAGGGAAATAACAAACAACCCCAACAACAGGGATAAGGGGGAAACCATGTTCCTTAGTATAACCTAAACCAGGGTATGGAAACTAGAACTAGGGGAAATCCGCCCAAGAGAGGAAAAAATGCCAACCTAAGGACCAATTACCCTTGTTCACTCTATGGTGAATATGGCCACTACACTCACCATTTTATACTTATCCCCAACTTCCAATAGTTGGTGGGAGCTAAGAAATAGAGACCAACAAACCCTCCTTAGGTTCCTCTCGCACCACAAACCCAACAATCTATTTTGGAAAAATCCTTTTTCAACCAAAGAGTGGTCACCCAATAGTTTAATCCTCACCCCTCAAGGTATGGATATTTCCAAAACATATTTATGAACTCAACATCGATCAACCTCCAGACTCATGCCAAAGGGTATACTAGTGCTGACACGTCACCCATCTTATAAAATATTTCAGTCCCTTTGGGAGGCATGTTGCATATTCAACGCCCCAAAATGGAGAAAATTCCAAGGATACCAAAAGAACCACCTAGATACCCCCCATAACCCCCACTTGAAGGTTCCACCCATAATAGTATTGCATATGACTTGTCACAATCGCTAGCATCTATGTCCATGTTATAGGTGCTTCAGCCTTGCCCCACACAATGCAAGGTGTTATTGAACTCCCTTATCACTATCAACCTGTTTGCCTCGCACTTCATGAATTTTGACCCTGAAAAAGAAGAATCACGCCTACCATCATTTGCCACATTCCAAGTCCTAATCACAATAAATAACATTATCATTCATCGATGTATTATCGATGAAGGCACATCCAGATGTGTCATTTCCTCCAATGCTTGGAAACATTTGGGCTCACATAAGTTAGTCACATCCTCTATCACTCTCTATGCATATGATTATGACCATCCCAACTAATACTTTCACGTGATGACACTGTAAACTGATGTCTCACCATACATTTCAATGTCCATTGCAATATATGTACTGCACTCTTCGATTCGAACAAATATGCCTCTCAAAAAACCTTATCCCTATAGGAGTGGTACTTTTAACCATTTTGGAAGAAGATGATATCTCTACCGACAATAGTGGTGAGTAAAACCTCCCCATGGTCCACATTTCAAGGGCCCACCAACCACTGCAGTTGTCACCAGAGCTACCTGAGCTCCTAAGCACTTCCAGGATTAGATTATCCCCCTCCACCTAGTAACCATGGTGACATTGTCATCCTAGATAGTGTCCCTCCGCCATAGACTACTGACTTAGTAATGAAGGTACCTACTCCCCCTCATACCATTGCCCCCATAAGTACCAATATAGTATTAGAAGACTTTTTCTTCCAATGAGGACATACTTGAGGAGTTCATTTTTCCTATGGGTGAAGCTATAATAGAGGCCATGCATCTAGATACTCCCCCATGGAATAAACTCCATCACCAGTTAGCTTTCATATCTTCAATGTTACCCAAATAGTACACCATTTAATCAAAAGAATTATTACTTCCAAAACATGTCTATTGTTTCAAAAACCTATTCCCGCTCTCAATGTTTTTGAGGAGGAAAATTCATATAACATATCACTAACCATTCAAATTGGCATTTATGCCACCCTTGGAGTGGTCAAAACCATTTCCATTGGAACCTCGTGTTCCACACAAGATATCAATGACTTCACTGCCCTCTTCAAACAATTCGATGATTTCTTTGCATGGTCACATGTTGAATGACCAACCTAGATCCCAAAATCATCGAACACCACATCGAAACATGGCTCGATGTCATTTATGTCTTTGCATGGTCACATGTTGAATATTTTCATACTATCAGAATCTGGGTTGTGAGAACCGTTTTATTTAGATCCCTCTGATGCATTTTTGATATCAGCTAGACCCTACAGAATCAATAAACGTTGTTCCTAAAATTTAATGAGCTCTTTCCTATGCTACACTCAATCAGGGAGGGTACAATTGGTCTCGATAAGGAAGTGGAGGCTTTGGATACCCTCAGGAGTAGAGTGACCAACTTAAATCTTAACAGTGGCTTTGCTTCGAGTGTTACTAACTTACTCCTAAGGATAGTAAAAGAGCAATCTTGTCATTTGAAGATGCTAATACTATTGGGAAGGGAGCCAATTTAATGCATTATATTTCTAAAAGATAATATCAGGTTCCTGGAATAGGATCTTCTTCACTCAGAAGGTGTGCCCTTCCTTATTTCCAATGACATCAAAGAGCTAATGAAAATGGTCATAGCTAACAAAAAGGGGCGAGCTAAAGATTTTCGCAGGGTAGGTGGTCCAATTTGGAAATCATTATAACGATTCTCAGTGGCATCAACTAGACCACTACTTGAAAATTTAGGCATGGAATTTCCCATACAAAAGTAATGAAAAATATGAAGTAGAAGCAATGTTGCAGTACTTGATGACTTTGGCACAAAATACAACTATATGTGCAATTAAACTTAATTCAATTATGGCGAATGACCTTTCCTATGTGACAAGTAGGAGTTACGAATAATACGAGTAAACAATATATGTGCTTTATACAAAGAATTTAAGGGTGTAATTGGAATATTATTGGATCATAACATGGTAATACAAAGTAATGATTTCACTAAAGAATCTAATACCAAACCCTGAATTCCATAGCTATTGATCATTCATACTCAAAAAAAAATTTCTACATTTGTAGCGAATTGAATCAACGACTGAACGTGATCAAAATTCTTAGGATGCCATCGAATGCCAGTCATTATTGAATTCTAGCAAGAAATCAACCACAAGGGTATAGGGGAAGGGATGACCTATTGTTGGATGCGAAGAAATGGTTATCTAACTTTAAGCTAATAAGTGGGTATCTAAATTTGAGAGAACAATACTGAATTGAGAATAGTGGATGACCATTACAAGCCAAAGTTGTTTATGTCTATCAGTAAAGGAACCTCTCTATTTCTCATGATGTAGTCATCTTGGTTGACCTCCCACCTACGAATCAGATCTCCCACTTGGGAACTGATTGGAAAGAAGTGTTTTATGTAACTCGGTAACATCCATCTATTTTATGTAGATCATCCATAAAACTTGAGGCAAAAGAAGTGTTTTATGTAGCTTAGGAATATACGGGTCCATCTGTTTTCTATAGAAAGAAGGATAGGTATGTAAGTAACCAAAATCTTCATGTAAACGAGTAGAATATTTGATATATCTAATATCAAAGATTTTCCTGTATCTATATAACTTGTAACACCTATATATATTAAATGATAGCTCGTTATATTTTATTTCCCTTAATTATGTGTATTTGGGTTATTACACAACCATCGATTATTTAACCATAAAATAATACATTACTATGTAATTAAATAATTAAATAATGGGTTTTGAGCTTTCCAAAAATTCCTAGATTTATTTTAATTCTATTGACTTAGATGTTTTTTTTACAAACTCATAACCGAGAGAGTCTCAACAACCCAATTATGAATCATCAACAACTTATGATCCAATTATAGTCTATTTTCATAATTGCTCTTTATAATTGTTTGTTATTTTTTTATAATAAATTTCCATCTTAAAAATAAGAAGAAAAGACTATGACTCTAGATGGTGGAGAGGAAAGTGACACACAACTAAAAGAAGAAAAAAAAATCAAGTGACAAAAAAAAATATATTAGGCCACGATATTATCCCATAAAATAGTGAAAAAAATACTAGGCCAAAATATTATCCCATGAAATAGTGGGTGGTAGAAAACCATTAAATCCGTGAGTTCACAAGGTCTGAATTTTTTTAATCATGCCAAGGCCTTGTGTTTGAAGCTTTAGTGTGGTGGCTTTCATTAATTGTATGAATATGTCAGTCATCAAGAGATGACCATTCCATTTTATATAAATTTTTTTAACACACTATCATAAAACAATGATTGCATTCATTGAGAGTATGGATCTACAGTATTATACCATATTGTAATTATTATCTATTTTCGTTAGTCCCATGATGTGATGCGCGAGAGGGAACCACATATTAAACTCTCCCCCATGGAGGCGTGGAAATTCAATTTTCTTGTGACTCTCAATAAAATTTTAATGACGGTTTTAAGTTTTTCTTGCCTATCATTTGGTGGTTTAACCAATTTTGGTGAGTGTTAATTTATTTTTAATATTATATATAAATGTGAATAAAATATTTTTTTTTATACTATATAAATATGAGTAAAATGTTTATATAGAAATTTACTAATTAGGTATATTATAAAATTTTAAAGGAGAAAATTTTAGAGATTCTCTTTGGAAAAATTTGAAGACTAAGAGCTGAAGACTAATAATACAATTAGAAACACAAAATATAAATAAATACAATACACATACACGGAAATAGAGAAGTCTAGCATTTATGTGTTCCTCGATTAACTGGAAATTAAGAGCAGCCCAAGAGATGACCCAACACAATGGCCAATGATTGTTAGCAAAGTTTTAGTAGTTAACATAGGTATTAAAAATTTTGACGGGTTATCTAAATTCATAAACGTCAAATTGACGTTTCAACTATTTTTTTACCTGTCAATGTTGACATCTTTATCAAAAACTTACATGTCAAATACTTGTAAAAATGAAAAAAAACGTTCCGTGGAACGTCAAATTCTAGGCCTAATCACATGGAATGGCCATGAAATTATTAAAAACAAAAGGATGAAATGGATTTTAGGCACCACTTGTGTATCATGCTCAACCCAATTAAAAAACAAATCCATTAATGATGCTCATCAAGGCATCGATGTTCACACCAAATTTATGTTACAATTTTATCAAATGTAAAGAAGGTACTCATGTCTTCACAGGTTGACCTGCCAAGAGGTAATGTCTACATGAAAGGAATGACCAGCATGATAATTAATGTCTACATGAAAGGAATGAAAAGCATGAGTGTAACTTGTGAACAACCATTTAGTGTTTTCAATGATAGCCTATAATCTTGCCAATAGGGAAGGAATTTATGTGCTAGATTTCCCTAAAATGTCCTTTAATTTGTTGAAGAGGAAACCATCAAAATTTCATACGAGAAGTTTAACACTATTAAGAGTCCCAATCTAGCTGAATATATGTGGCTGTCGAAGATCAGAAACTCGAAAAGAATGGGATAGGAGGGTAGCCTAAATTAAAGTTGTCCTACAATCCCATGTGTTTCCACCATGAACACTATCAATAGAATTTTATACCTTTAACATTTTTTTCACATTTCGGGTATTGTACTTCCAATGTATGTATATACATAAATTATTATATTCTATATAAATTAGATAGATTACATGAGAAAATATCCAATTACATTGCAAGTCTATGCTAGAAGTCGATTTACTTATTTGGTAACATATAACAAAATTTGAGAACAAAGAGCTCAGGCTAGCTTGTGATTCTAGTGCAAGTATACATGTCAAATCCATGTTAGCTCAAGTACTACAGAAACATAGAAATATGATACAGACTGCATTTTGATGTTCAATGCATGTGTTGCCTTCAATGTTTCTTTTTAACTCCACCAGAGATGACTACCTACAAATGAACATCCTTCAAGTTTCCTTATAATGTTTTGTGACATGATTGTTTACAATCTTTCTTTCTAAATTATTTGCTTCAAGAACAAGTTTGTCCAAGATTATATATTTTCCAAATTTGGACTAGTCAACTCCATCATTAGCTTTAGACATGGCAATTTTTGTGTTTATAAGCAAAAAGAACTCAAAGCCAATTCAGAACTGTTCACAATATGAAAGGTGAGGGATTATTTTTCTTTGTCAGTTTTAAAAATAAGAAATCACATTATTATAGACAAGCTTATGACTTTAATACTAACCAGATTGCAATGCTAAAATTTAAGCTGTAACAAACCATCAATAATAATTGTGTTTTATGTATTTTCATATTGTTATTTCTTTTCAATATGAGGACTAAAGTTATGTTCTCAACTCCTTTTTGCAAAATGGATAGAAGCAACAGGTAAACATAAGGATTTCCTCTCATTAACTTTTATCCAATCGGCCTATGTACCATGAACTTAGCATAAGTAGGTTAGAAATTTAGACAACACGTTTATAGAATCTAAATATTTGCATTGGAGACACAGATGGATTTTCAACAGCTTTGGTACATTGCATCTACTTATGTGCTACAAACCATTCATAGTGGATGTATTATGCAGACTAGAAAATTCTGAACCATTACTTTTACTACATCATGATACATGTAGAGTTAATATCTAAAACATTAGGTAAGGTAGGCCCCTAAGGATCAAGTTTTCAAACCTCGCTCTGATACCATAATGTAGGACCCAAAAGCTTGTAATAAGCAAAATGTAAATAATATAGAAATTTAGATTAATACACATTAAAAATATTCATTTTCTTTCATGATATTATAAAATTGGTAACACTAACAACAATATAACTAACTATAAAAGAGAGGGACATCAACATACATACCTAGACCAAAGGATTGAACACACAGTTTCACATTTGAAGCTTATAAGGAATCCATCAACTTAACAATAATTGCTCATGAAACCATGGGTGGGGAAACCACTCCCCACCCAACCAAACCTGTAGTGAGTGACTGATATCTCTCGAGATCTCACTCAACAATACCAATCTAGTGACATATCAAAAGTAAACCTAATCTACCCTCAACCGCCAAAACCTCCATATTCTCCAAGAATCCCCACTCACGAGGAAGAGGTACACCCGATGAAGAGGAACAATAATGGAAGAATATCCTTCCCCCTTCTCATTCCTCCAATTTAAGATTTTTCAAGCTTCCCCTGGATGGACACATATCCACATGAAAAATAAACCCATGCAATAATCCC
>LPNX010183296.1:0-57463 GCA_001517045.1 Pseudotsuga menziesii
TAATTTTTTGGTTTTTCATTTTTTGAAAACTCAATCTTGTTGAAGTTCTAAATTCTAGATCCCTTGTATAATTCCAAATTTAATGAAATATGTGTTATATATATATATATAGTGAGAAGGGTCAGTGGTGATGGAGGTGGAGGAAGGAGGAAAATAAAGGAGGATGAGTAAGGGAGAGTGTGCTGGTGGAAGGAGATGAGTTGCACTAGTTCGCAGATGGCTCTACGGAAGAGGGTGAGGGAGTTGCTGAAGAAGGGAGTGATGCAATCAGAGGAGCGATGGTGGTTTCAAATGGATCATGGTTGGGGTATGCAGATGAAGTAGGGAGGGTGGAGCAGACATAGGAGTGGTGGATAGGGAATCCAAGGAAGGTGAAGATCACAGGAGTGTTGGGCAAGGGTGGGATTGGAGATTTAGGCGACAAAGCAAGGTGAAGTGGAAAAGGATGGAGGATGATGGCAACATATAAGGATGGCAGACGATGAGCGCAACATACTTTGTTTGGCAGTGGATCGACGGCTTGGACCTTGGACAATGACGATAGTAGCAATGGGCTTCATCTAGGCTCTGATACGAATGTAGACCAAAAAACTCCACGCTGAAACACTTTGACTGATAAACTAAATATTTTTTTATAAAATTTTTGATGATGGAAATTTACAATAGAAATATTTCTTATATAATGTTTTACAGGGTGTGTATATGAAAAATCATTCGTTTTAGTTTTAATCATATTTATATTTATATTTATTATTTTATTTATATATATCTAATTATTTATATATTAGCCTCTTTTGGATGATTGGTTTCGTTTCTCGACTTAGGAGGCATCTGAAACAATGGTTCTTTGATGATGTGAACTGTGTAACAAACCCAAAATCCACTTTACTTTTTTGGGATATGGAGTTAAAAAAAATTAACTTTGAATTCAAAGTAAATATTTCAAAATCTTAGTACTTATACTCATATGACAGAATGGAACATTGTTAAGATACTTTCCACATAATTCTATGAATATTTAGTTTCCACTTTAATGTAACTACTTGTATGGAAGGAACATAAATATATATGGCCTTATGTTATTACATAGCCTCATATAAAAAATGATAAGCAATATCTATTGAATTCTTATTCCACTTGTTAACATATACTTTTGAAATTAACATGAGCCATTACTTAGTTAAAACATCATGAGTCAATAAAGGTCTTCATAATTATTTATGTAATGTGTCAGCAATAGAGCTTAGCTTCTATATAATCATATAGGGTCTCCCACAAGGATTTGATCGCTACTACCCAAAACTAGAGTTCAAATCTAATCATAAATTATTAATTCTTTTATTTAAGGCAATGTTACAAAACCTAATATTCTTACGTTCAAATTCTTTGTATTTAGATATTGCAACAAATAATGTAACATTCACTAACTTTGGTGTTTAGTACCATTTAAATGGTAGAGTGCCATTTTTTAAGATATTAAATATTGAGAAAGAGAAATCAAATGAAGAAGTTTCACTACGGAAGATTTAATTAATAAAACAGAAGCAATAACATGATAGGTCTGTTAGTACAATCAAGTTTTCATGGAATTTATCCGTAAACTCAAAACTATATCAAAGTTAAAATTTCTATCACTAAATTATAATATACTCTCTCCAAACACAGTTTTTCTTTAATCACATATCATATTTACAAACCAATAAAAGTAAGGAGTCGAATCTCTCTCCAAAGAGTGGTGGCTCTAACAACGCAATAAGTATGAGCATCTCAAGTTTGGATATCAAGAATACCTTCTGATTCATTAATTTTGTCATAGAAGAAGATGAAGTTGAGCTTCTAAAGAGGGGTCACTTCTCCACAACTGGTTCGTCTAAGAGGATTGTTCCTCCATTATTCAACCAAGGTAATGTGAAGTCCAAGGGAATCCAATTTCCCATAATATTATGACCGAGATTGCTACTCCATTATTCAAGTTAGGTAATACAAAGTTCGTTTTTCTTAAGGGGACGTATATTGAATATTGGGTTGTTTTATATTAGAAGAGAGTTCGTTCTCTCTGTATTATACTGAGAATCGGTATTCAATTCAAAATAAAAACTGAAATAATTTATCATCGTAACTCCTAAAAATAATAAACAAGCAACTGCACAAGAAATGGAACCTGTTATATTCTCAAAGAGGCCCTTAATATATATTAAACATTCAATATAGCCCAGCCCTTTACAGAGAGGAATGAATTGATTGTCATATTACAATGCAAGTTATAGCAAGCGTATGTATACGATGCAAGTCCTAGGCGTATGTGTAGCAACCAATCAATGTGTACATACTATCAACATTGCATATCTAGTCTAAAGGTAATTAGTAAGCTCCTTAGAGCTGGGGTATCCAGTATAAAAAAAAAGTAATTCTAACTACTATTCGTCAATCCAATATTATAAAGGTAAGTGACCAGTGCAGTTAACTAAAGGTAAGAGCATTAATAATGCCAATGTTAGTCTCCGCGATGATAAGAACAAGATGAATGCAGTGGGGTAGGGAAGAACAAATATGGTAAGGCCATAATAAATATACCTATCATTTAGCTACTTACAATCTATGTCTCCCGTCATAAGGAAGGCCCTAATAGCTAGGACCCTCCACTATATGTCCCCTTTTCTACCTCGATAACTCACTTACCTCTAGAAATATAGCCAATAAAAACAAGTATGTATATCCCAACTGGGTCTCACCCTATTTCATAATTAACCTCTCCTTTTTCCTATCCATCCAACCATTCCCAAAGAGACAAGTAAGAACCACCGTAACAAGCCGTACTTTCTTATTGACTGAAGAGCGCATCCCCGTAGTAGGCGTTCTAAAAAGGAGGAAGCTTTAAACCCACACAAGTAGGAATGACGAAACAACATACGGGGTCAGGAAGTAGGACATGAGATAGAAATACTTTATTATTGATTGGCCTCACATTGCAACATCCATCTACCTCCATTACGCTTTCTGGAAACAATCCTCCCATTACTAGTTTCTCCACATACGAGTTCATCCACACATGTGACCACTTTCTTAGAACTTGTATGCTTCACTTTTTTCTGACTACCCCAATACAACAGGACAGACGTACCCTTGACCCTTTATTTGGAACCTTCCAGGCATTTACGTTCTATCAGATTAACCCAATAAAAGCACTTCTTTCTTATTTGCTGATGCCTGTATTATTTTCCGCTACATCCAGTTTGATGCTGCTGGTAGGAGATCGCAGCCTAGGCCTTGTGAGAAAGGAGTAATAAGAGGTAGGTGCACCAACAACCAAACAACTTCTTCTCCATACATTACCTTGTGCAATAAACAATTTGAATAAACTAGTAAGCTTAGCGGTAGTTAGAAAAAGGGTTTCTATTTCTAATATAATAATATCGTGCTTAGTAATCATAATAAGGAGAGTTATACTCATCGCTTAAAGTGATACATAGAGTATGTGTATCAATTTCTCTGCCAATGGAATGACACTTTATTATGGGTGAGATTTGAAATGGCAAACGTTTTACAATTCGCACGGGAACTAAGGAAAAGCACCAATGTATGTTATGGATGGTTTAATTGGGGTGATCGGGGTTAGTCCAACCC
This sequence comes from Pseudotsuga menziesii, assembly GCA_001517045.1. Taxonomy (NCBI): domain Eukaryota; kingdom Viridiplantae; phylum Streptophyta; class Pinopsida; order Pinales; family Pinaceae; genus Pseudotsuga; species Pseudotsuga menziesii. Next base: position 3,625 of record LPNX010183296.1, read on the forward strand.
CAAATAAGATACCAGAGCATACCATTCCTCGGATGAAGGGGGTCTGTGGGTGTTTCCCACGGCTAAAGGTGACTTGGGATCAAGGAGTTGTTGTGGTTAACCCTTCCGGGGGATTAAATTATTCCAATCATGTATCTGGCTGGTGGTAATTCCAATAATAGTATCAAAAAGAACTATAAGTATCCTTACAGCCCTAAGGGTATATTATGGAAATTATATATATATATAAGTAGGAAGGCCTGTTAAGGACCATTGGCCAATATGAAATATATTTCCTATTCATATCAGTAATGGTAGCCAGGAGCACAACCTTTCACCCATTCAAGTATGTCACATGTACACCATCATTGAGCGGAATTAAATTTAGGCAGTCCAAGGTTCATCTTGTAAAGGTTCGATTTGGAAATCTTCACTCTAAGACTAAAAGGTTTTGGTTCTTTGGGTCCATTAGCCAAAAATATTGAAGTTTTATGTACCCACTCTCAGAAAGGTTGAAGTTTATTTCACCACTCTCAGAAAGGATAGAAGTTTCTCTACTGACTCTCATAGAGGTTTATTAGTCCCATATCAAGGAGGAAAGGAAGGGGGGTACGTTAAGTGCCTTTCCTACATACATCCCTCATTTTAGATTGATCAGGCTTTGCCTAGGCTTCTGACCCATTTGGAATTTAATATCCAAGTATTTTCATGTGGGATGAACATCTTTAGTTGTGTCATTGATAAAGGAGCTTCAACCTTTCAACCTGCATCATGTTGTTGTCAGCCTGGAGAGCTTTGGGTTCCCCTAAGCTTGCTTGCCCCCCCCCCCCCGCACACCCCCCCCTCCTTTCTCTCTGCAATTTAACCTCTTTGTTCACTTCCATAATAAATAGAGAGAGGAGGGTGATGAGGCCATCAATTGTCATGGATTCATTTTCCTTTTTTTCTCCACCATTTCATTCTTAGAGTAATTTTGAGGAGTTAGCAGCAGGTGCATATAGCAGTGAGATTGTGATAATTTAGAGAGCTCATCTTAGCTTATAGTAATCATTGTTGGAAATATTTTGGGTAAAGGTAACACTAAAATTTTCCCTTGGGTTATAAAATGAACTGTTTTATGTGGAGTGTGTTTCTTTACGATAATGCTTTCGATGTCTACTTTTCATTGTTATATCCATTATCTGTAGGTGTAGGCCTAATAGGCTCTATTGCGTATTTATTTATCTATTTACAAAATAAATCTATGACAACAATGGGTTCTTGTATAGGAAACACCCCCTCTAAGAGACTTTTTCACATTCACCTTAACCGAACTTGTGGCCTCCAACCTGGCCTAGTAGGAGCTTTTTAGTAATTGTGTGGAAGTAACTTCCTGATTAGATGGATCTAGTCATTCAATCTAGAATCATTAGGAAGATATCATTTAAATGTTGCATTTCTTATGGGTTAGTAGCCCATAGGATGGTGGGGTTACCTTCAGCTTAGATCGTGGAACTGCCAGTCAGATTAAATAAAGCTTGAACTTCTAAAAGATACATGGAGGGACGGATTGATCGGTTGATGAATTGATGGGTAGAGGGGATTGTTGGGATGGATTTTTAGAATCCCCTAAGGTCAATGGGAGAAATATACTCACTCTGTAGCTTATTTCTCCATAGAACTCTACAACTATCAGAATGTATAGAAACATATTCGAAAACATATTGCCTCACCCCACATCCTTGCTCACCTCCTCACCATGCCAGAAATGGAAATACATTTTATCTCTGTAACTTCGGGATAAGGACATGATACCTTGAGACCTTCACTGATACCTTGAGACCATGATACCTTATTTATACCTTGAGACCGAATGGGGTTCCTTTAGATAACTTCCAATTCATATCCTTAACCATTATTTGCATAATTGAAAGAAACATAAACATAATTTATCGAATCGCATCAAAAGGGTGTCAATATGGAAAAGTCATGTTACTTCAAAACATAAGGTGGAGAATGTGATTCTTTCTCAACCAAAGGCGAAGGGTGTCCCTATAAATCAACAGAACTATGATCTATCTACAAGTTAGGGGCACTATCATAAACCAAAACATCAATTGGTGCACGTTGTGCTCTCTGCAACTCACTGGGATGACCTTCAATTACATTAGAGACTGGACCATTATAATATTGAAATGTATTTGCCTTATGTGTGTGTGTGTGTGTGTGTGTGTGTTTCCATCATAATAGCAGTAGGACCAATTAGGTGCTAGTAATATTCATTCCATCCTTTGATTCACATTAATAATTTACTTATCTCTATTTTAACAAAGAGGAAGGTATAATTATATTAGCTTACAAGTGAATAGTAATATGATAGTAATTCATTCACCATTCTACACAAATGATGTGTTTCCTAGCATTGCTTATAAATTAACAATAAACACAAGTAGGATTTTAGTCTACTAAGTGAATATCAACGATTCACTTTTTCTAGTTCCCAAGGAACTACAATTATATCTTTGTTTTTTTCGCTACAATAAGGTGGTAGCAAGAGGGGTATTACAAACTCCATTATTGGTTTTTTTCATTTTTTCATCTTCGACGGTTATTGATCTCTTCCATTCCTCGCCCACTCCTAAAATATTTGCGCTATGTCATTTTCAGTGCACATAAACTTAGTAGGCAGTCGTTGTTTATTGGAGTCTCTCTTAGCTTGTATATAGGTATAGTGCATTCCAGTCTTGAAACGCATTATTCCTTTGTATGCATGTACTATATGAAGTGTCACTTGTGGGGTTTCTCTGAGAACAAATTAAATTTATTCACAGTAGACATAGAAGTTGGCGTCATTTTTCTCTTATCTTTGTGCTATTGTAGAAAACCATAAGTTCGCAAAACTTACACCCAAGAAGGGTTTCCTATTTTTTTAAAGAATTGACTTATTTTTGGTTCTTTCCAACCGACAAAAGCAATGTAGAATAGCAACTAGAAAAAGAAATTAAAAGGATTACCTTTTTCTTGAGCTTCCAAGAAATATTCATGGAATTCATTCAACATAAATGTCCATCAGTTCATTTGAACTCTTTTTACACACTTTTATCCAGCTATGATGACAGCTAATGGAACCTAATCTTTTCATCTCTTCTAAAATATATTGCATGTAAGTATTTGAATAGAAAATCTTACAAAAAATTACTTTATTTGAGCAACAACAAAACCTCTACTTTCTTGTTGAATTCCATATTTTTTAGTCACCATGTTTCTCAGTGTTTTATATTGCTTCTTGTCAAAAAGGAGACTTACATCTTCTCTTGTCATAGGTAGGATAACGAGCGAATCAACTAGATCAGTATCAATAGATATTGCTCTATTTATCCATAGGTACCCTCCATGCACTTGAGACATAAATAACTTTGCACACATGTATGCATATGGAATTTTTCCAAAGAAGGTAATTTCCAGTAGATTCAAAAATCTAGACTTGGATAAACTGACAACCCATTCTTGGAGTACTAGTTCGTCTGATGCTCCTTTATTTATATAATTTATCTTTGTAAGATCAGGAAATTTTACTAAGTCTCGAATATCATAGTCTATCATGATGAGTTTGTCTGCTTGACCATACAAGTTTTCTTTGATCAATACTCCTTTAGATTCCTTTTGACGTTGTAAAGTTGTATTTAATAACTCTGAAAGAATGATTATTAGAGCATCCATTCTTCCATATGGTATATACTCATTGTAATCCTGCACATGGACTAAAGAGGTGGAATCTTGAGGTTGTATCCTAGATGCCATGATTTCTTAGACTTTGGTCGTTTGTACCTTCTTAACTATTGAAAATAAGGATTTTCCTCTCTATATTTTTTAGGGTTATGAAGGCATTGATAACAATCCAATAGTTTCCTTAATGTAGTCTGTGCTTTCTCTAGAGGTTTTTTTTTTTTTTTTTTTTCTAATTGAAATAGTCCAAGTTCATTGTACTGAAGTGAAGGTAATTCTTGGTTGGGCATTTATTTCCATTTATGTCACTTCCCCCTTTTTTTGTAGTTCATGCTATCAAGGATCTCCTATTTCCTTCTGCATACCACGCTTAGCATTAATAGGCTCTGTGCTTTGATATTTCACTTGGATTTGGTCCTTTATTGAAAACCAGAAAGTTTTGAGTTTTAAAAAGGATTACTTAAGCTAGTCTAGATAAGATTACTTACCTTTAATAAATGCAGCTTTTGCCCAATATTAATTTCTAGTAACTTTTACTGATTTTGCGCTCTATCCCATTTTGTCACAGTATACTTAAGCATGTATGTCCTACTGCAGCCTGTTTGTATATTCATGGATTAGTCAAGGGTGAAGTGCAGACTTACTTGTTATCCAATCTTCTCGTTGCTGAGAAAGACTCAATATTAACAATTTTATTTCTCCATACCATATTCCTTTCTCCATTTGAGATATTGTTCTTAGGAGACATTAGCATATTGTCCTCACTTATCTTCTTTTTCCAAACTTTCTATGACTTGCAGCTACCAATTTTATGACCTATTTTTTATATCTGTAACAATTGAAATATTTTATAGCCTTTATCTCTATGTCTAGTTTTTGCACACTTCCAACATACAACAACCTACTTGGTTTCTTGGTGTCTTTTTCTTTGTATATTGCACAAAATCTATTTGGAGGCAAGCGTTGTTTTCTTTCATTTTGTACTTATGTTATTTTGATGAGCATGCTATCTCTCTCAAGCTGGCTTTGCAGTTTCTTAATTTCTTGCTCATTTTCTCTCAATTGCCTTTCATTTTCATAAAGTGATCTTTTGTACACGAGATTTCTTTCTTTGAGGATGATTTGTTCAGCTAGAGCCTTGTTTTGATGTTCATTTATCATTATGTAGGTTTCATCACTTTGTCGTTGAAGTTTTTGAAGCTAGTCTTTTAGCGATAGAATTACTTTTGTTCACTTTGCAACATCCTTCCTTTTTTCTTCCTCCTTTGTATCTTCCAATTTTTTTGTAGAATATAAATTTCCTTGTATAGTTTCTGGTTTTCTATTGCAGCTTTCTCCAATTTTCCTTCTAGTGCATCTATCTTAACTTTTTCATTTTACATTGTTCATCCATTTCCCACAAATAATTGGTAAAGAATACTATTGATGTTTTTTATTCTTCTTATTTCCTCTTTAGTGTTTGCATGAAATTCATTGCAACTTGTTTTACATATTCTATAGTATTTCCTTGTGTGCAAATGATGTCTTTTGTTTACACAATTGAAGGATTTTTTTACTATCATTTTCGTGTACCCATGATTCTTCATCCATATTTTCATTATATCATCCTTCCAGATGTTAGTCTATTTACTGAAGACACCCGCTCTGATACCAATTATTGGTATTAAGTTATTACTAAGGGGAGTGAATTAGTAATAGCACAGATATGTACAAATTATTCTACTTTTTCCCAAATTTATAACTATCACAACAATAAACAAAAATCAAACAAATGTATATATATATGTATGAATATGAAGAGTTACATCAATGGGATATTATAGTCTCTGAACATGAGGATCCACTCATTCATATGTTAACTCCATCTCAAGTATACCTTACGATTTGCTGGAACCAACCTGCAGCAACTTATATCTATGTAAGATTCAACTTACGATCTCTAGGAACCAACCTGAACAGATATCATCCTGGTCGCAGAAGAACTTACGGCTTCAAGCTTCGATCTACAGAAGAAATTTGCTCTCCAGATGTCGAAGCTACAACTTCCTTTTCTTCTCCAACACCCACTCAAAGGATATTGTGATCCCCTGAATTGTATTTGTACCCATAGAAAGGATACAACTACACCCTGATTGTATTTTTTATCACCTACTGGAAGGAGGCTACTAACCCCCTGCTCCTTGCCACGTTCGACCTCCATGATATGAAATATGATTGTTTGCAAAATATAGAGATGTATTTCCTTCAAATTATGGAAATTTTGAGTTCTTTTGATGTGCATATTTGTATTCTCATCAGATAGATCCCCAAAATATCATAAAATAATTATGATCTGCATCTCCATCTTTGTGTTATACAATTTCCCAAAAAACAAATGGACTATGATCTACGTCAGAGTGTCTATGTCTACGTCGGACCATTGTTCGAAATATGATGTTAAAAGTGTTGGGATATTATTAAACCCACTCATAACTTAGTATAAAATATTTAATCATTATTTGATTAAATTCCTACTAACTAGCTAATTCGTTGGAATCCACTTGCACCTTAAAGTAAACACATGCCATCTATACCACATGAATGATTTATTTCTGATTCTAGGTTTATCTTGGCCAATTTATGGACTCTCAAAATTATTAATTGTGCTTTCCTACAAAGTCTTCCTTATTCTTCTTTTATCCATCTTTTCTGTTGATAAGCTAAGGCTAGTTAACTAGGAAACTAGTATCTTTTGTTGCCAACCCATCCTCCATGAATTTCTCTCCGTATTACAGGATTAACTTCATTTTCTATCACTCTTTACAACTCACATAGTCTTTTTCTAATTCGTGAGATCCTTGACTGATTTGGGAAGTGATTTAGCCACCTATGGGGGTTTATCATATTTGGTAAGTCTGATTTATGAGATAGAAATGAGTTGTATTCCATCAACTCAAATATCCTTTATAAGGATGTATTAACATTGTAATAATATCAATTATTGTTTATTGATCGTTCATTAATGTGTGTTCATCAATTCCTCTTCTTCTCTCCTTATGCTGATTCTTTACAATTCCCAGTGCGGTTAATTGTGAGCTTAGATTCTTAGTTTGTTTATGGAATTCCTGTTGCCATCAAGGATTTAGAATTATGACATGGTATTAGAGCCTAGGATATCAAAGTTATGACATAGTATCACAGATTTGGGATCTCATTAATTAATTCTCCTTTCATATTTGTAGGTGAAACAACTTCAATATGGATTTGAAAGTTCCTCTACTATCTCCTTTCAACAATGCAGATTGGAAGCCAAATATGAGTGCATACTTGAAGAGGCAGTGTCTCTTTGATGTCTCCATTGGTGCTTTGAGAAAACCTAATTCTTATGAGGAGAAGATTGAATTGACGAATAATTGTGATAGAGATTATGGAATTATGTGTTTGGGAATGTCTCCAAATATACATCATCTCGTAGATTCTCCTGAATATCCATTTGAGCTTGGGACAATTTTGGAAAAATATTTTAAAATGCAAGAAGAAGAATATGAAGCATGGAGTGAACCCAGTATCTCCTCAAGTTCTCTCTCTCAATATTTCTTGGTCTCTACATTCTCTGATGAATTTATTTATGATGAAGAATTTTCTCATATAGTTCATGTTGTTGCTACCCTCTTTCATTCGAATGCTACCTCCTTCAATGAAGAAGCAAATACTGAGGAGCAATATTTTTTTGTGTCTAGTGACAGATGGAGCTTCTATTGTTATTGATGACGATTCACTCACACATTCATTGTTCTCTATGTCTTATATCATAAATTCTGAGATCTATGTGTTAGATCCTTCACACTTTGTGCATACCTCTCTCATTGATAGTGCACAAACCAGTGAATTTCAGGATGTTTTCTTAGCCATATAGTCCTATTAGTGTGTTTCCACTTACCATATTTGATCTCATGTGCTTTTGCATCTCCTCCTTTGTTCTTGGTATCAATACTTAGAGCCTCTTTGAATATTTTAAACATCTCCTTCCATCCTCCTTTCATTCTTATACTACAGAGGATTCATTATTAGTTTATTTCCATGAGTCTACTGATATTCTTATATGTGTTCTTTTGGATTCATTAGAATCTAGATTAAACAATGGATCCCATTCATTTGCACTCTTTGATCCAATGCCTTCTCTATGTTCCTACATGATTACTTGCACACATCCTCTCTGTGTAAATGAAGTTGGAGACCTCATACATTTGCTTGGACTCTTAATTCACCTATATGGATCTGATTTCATCTCAATTGGTTTGAATTTCAAGTCATTACATCATCCTAAAGCTGATTAAAACTCTCAAGAGATTTCACATCATTGGATCTCAGTTGTTTTACATGGTCCTAGTTTCCATCCTACAGATGTCCTTGATCTAGGTGAGTAGATTTATCTTCCTCCTGAGAAGAAGATTCCTCCATAAATCATCATTTAGTTTGTATCAACATCAACATGATTTTTCGTTTTCCTCTCATGTCCTTTCTTGAGGGAGGATTTTCCCCATCTGGTTTTTCCTCTTTCCTCAAGGTTTTTGGACATAATAATTGTTAAAAGGAGACCATAGCCTTGTTTTTTTGCCCTATATACACCTATATTTTTTACATACCATCATAAATTCAGACATAAAGGGGGGTGTTGGGATATTACTAAACCCACTCATAACTTAGAATAAAATATTTAATCATTATTTGATTAAATTCCTACCCACTAGCTAATTAGTTGGCATCCACTTGCACCTTAAAGTCAACACATTCCATATATACCCCAGGAATGCTTTATTTCCGATTATGGGTTGATATTGACCACTTTATGGAATCCCAAAAATTAATAACTACACTTTCCTGTAGATTCTTCCTTATTCTTCTTTTATCCAACTTTTTTGTTGATAAGGTAAAGCTAGTTAACTAGGAAATTGGTATCTTTTGTTATCGACCCATCCTCCATGAATTTCTCTCCATATTCCAATATTAACATGTTTTTCCATCACTCTTGTCAACTCACTCATTATTTTTCTAATTCATGAGGTCCTTGATTGATTTGGAAAGTGCTTTAGACACCTATGGGGGTTTATCATATTTGTTAAGTCTGATTTATGAGATAGCAATGACTTGTCTTCCATCAACTTAAATATCCTTTATAAGGTTGTATTACCATTGCAATAATATCAATTATCATTTATTTATTATTCATTAATGTGTGTTCATTAATTCCTCTTCTTCTCTCCTTATGCTAATTCTTTGCAATTCCTAGTGAGGTTAACTGTGTGCTTAGATTCTTATTTTTTTTATGGAATTCATGTTTCCATCAAGTCTTTAGAATTCTGACATGAAAATAACTATGATTTGCATCTTCTCAACTGATCTAAATTCTGATCTTATAGAAGACTCTCATCACAGTTACACTTGATTTACGAACATCTAGACTCTGAGTATCCTATCAACCAGTGTTGATCATCTCGCACTATGGCTCAACTAAAAATATATTCAACTATGATCAACGAGCCATTGATACCCTTGAAAACAAAAAATCCAAATCTTGTCAAACAGTTAGATATTCATCTCCACAAACTTGCTTCACCACATCCATCTCGTGCTTATTTATAATATTCTTGACTCAAGTGATGTGTCCACTTGGTAAAGTCTATTTACTTCGAATATCATCCCGCTAGATTGGATCTCTAACAAGATAATGTTTGCATCAGCATGCCAGTTTTTCAATCCATCTTATTAGTTTAAGACACACAAATGACAATACACTTGTGGAAATTTTGCACACACAATTTGTTTAATTCACAAGTCCCATACTTTTGGTTATTTACAATTATTCTTTTATGTTCATAAATATGTGCACAAATGAGACCAAGATAAAATGGTCATACATATACACAATTACAAATACATACATAAGCATACAAAAACATGCAATATCATCAATGCCACATTTATCATTTCTTTCATTACATGTACATTTTCTTCATATTTGACATCAATGAAAAATCATCAACACACATATGGATCTAGTTGTTTCTTGGCCACATCTGAGCCTATAAAATGAAGCCCTAGTAATTCATATTGGAAGGAGAAATCTAGAGAAAAGTTATTTTGTTGGAATCATATTGGATATTATTCATAGCCCATCTCTTCCACACCTATTAGGATTCTCCATGCTTGCTTTCCTCCTTCCTCCAAGGGGAAAGTGTTTCTCTCATTTGTTCTTTAATCTTTATAGCATCTAGCATGGACAAAATAGACCTCCCTAAGGGAGATAGTTGCATTCCCTTTGAATCTCACATCTCCTAGGTGACACTACATGTATTTCCTTGACCATTGGGGAATCTACACTGGTTCTTGTATTAGATATTTGTTATGGTTTGCACCCCATAATCTCTTTTGTTTTGTATTTCATTTTATTTGATTTTCACCTTGCTTTGTTACTAAAAAGAGCTTACAAGATCACTTGGGGTTATCACAGTTGATTTTTGTTTCTAAAAACTGGGCCTAGTTAACAACTTCAAGGGATTTCACCCAAAGTGGGAGAGGTTTCACACATTTGGCATGATTTCACATAACATCTAGGCATCCAAATAAAACAATCATTTCTCATATGAAACATAGTTGTTTTCTATAAGGAATATTTAAAAACCCTTCATAATCAAGTGGAAAATAAATCTCGAGGAAAGAGGTGTCATGCCCAAGAAGGTAAAACCCAAGGTAACATGTTCCTCTTTTTAGGGGAGATACCCACCACTTGTTTGAAAAAGGCAACAAAAATATTGTTCAAGGGATAAATTATTTTCCCCCACTTGACGAAGGTTCTTACTGGCCAAAACATAGGATATCTACCCTAAAGGTTACTAGCATAGGATGTTGACAATACCTGTATTGGAGTTTGTTGGCCGTAGGTACCGCTCCTAGTGGTCATCTTTAAAATTGGTCATTTGTTACCTTTGTGGGATGAAATCTTGTTGTACAGGATAATGCACCTAATAACCTTAGGTCTGGGGTTACCAACATTCTCAGTTACTTGCAGACAATTTGACTTCTAAAGTGCAGAATAGGAAATAGGAAGTTAGAAGGACTTACTTGGTTAAACGAAGGTCGATCCTTGCTTAGCTTCTTCCTCTCTCCTCCACTCCAAAAGTCTCCAAGATAGTTCCTCTTTCACCTGTCAAAGGACACTCTTCCAGATACAATATGATTCATATATGTATAAGTAGGTTAAATAAATCACATATAGTACTGAAATGTAAACATTTATCAAACCACAAAATATGAAACACATATGGAAGAAGTAATCTCTTTATTAACAATAATAGAAAGAGTTTAGGTTACAACCCAATGTTTGAGACAAGGACTCCTCTGTCACCAAAGGATTCTGAGTTCCAATGCTCCAAATATTTCTGTAGACAATCCACCAGCGTAACTTTGCTCTTCAAGTGTTACTACCAACACCCTCCCCAAGGCCTGTATTTATATGGGTGAAATAAGGCAGTTCTCGAAGGTTAGGGAGGTTATAGCAGTTGAGGAAATTAAGTTACATGGCTTAACTAATATCCCATTAGCATGTGGTTTTATATTTTAATGTTGAGAGACACATTCACGGGTCTGTAGTAGAGCAACCCGTGAATGATTCGTGACTATGCATGAGAGCAACCCGCAAATACAAGGATTCGCGACTTGCTGTATAGGAGACTCGCGAATGATGCGTGAGTTGTCAATAAGGAGAGTCGCAAATACAACTCAACATAAGTAAAATGGCAAAGTAACCAGCTAGGTATATAGGGGATGTACTTCATCATAAGCCAAGGTATAGTGAATATAGGAAAACCTCTATCCATAAGTGTCTTTTTGTGTGCCAACCTGAGGGAAGTCAGCACTCGGATGGAGAGGTGCCATTCAGGTGTATAACAGATGCCCCCTAATGTGTGAGGTCAGAGGGGAACGATGGCCGAAATACATTATAATTTTTAACTCTGGAGAAACTCAGAAATCCAATGGAGCAGAGAGAGTACCTGAAACAAATACATAATAATGTCATATACAAAGTTACATCTGAGGATGCTATGTTCAATTTACTGGAACACTAGCTCCTTTACAATATTTGAGTACATCATATGATACGGGTAGAAACCACGTATTTACAAAGGTGGACAAAGCCACAATACAATAATGATGAGTCTTCAAAGATCTGGAAGCTGGATATAGAAATGGAACATAGTCTTGCGCAACTTAGTTCATGTGTGAGGAACTAAGGTCTTCACAAAGGATCCCAAAGAACCAGTACAATCCAAGCCATGTGAATAAGGGTAAGCTGAAGTCGAACATGGAGAGGATTCAACAGTTTGTCAACCAATAGATGATAATTGACAACTGAAGCAAAGGAATTCACCAATGATGAAAGTGAATCCAAAGGTACTATCGTCAAAACTCTATGTCGTCGTCATCAGGAAGTGCTGAAACGGAACCATACTGTGATAGGGAAGGCGATAGATCCTCCAACGGATCACAAGATGACTAGGAACTAGGAAAAAGAAGGTAGACACAAGGAAACGGATAGCAGATATAACAATGATGGAATCAGGTTATAGATCAGACATTAGGAAGAATCCTTGAACAGTGAGCACAACACAGAGATGACCCAAGGTAGCGTATAACAGATAGATAGGACAACTAGACTTATCTGACATGTAGGAGACATGATCAGATTCCCCAGGTATAAAGGACAAGAGGAGGAGTAGAAACTCAAAGTGATAGCTGAAGACAGGTGTACACTGAAACATGGATATCGGAAAGCAAAGAGTGCTATGTTCAAGGATGACATGCTGCCATTACTGAAAACAAGAGAAAACTTCTTCCTTACCTTCCCTGTTAAGTTTTAACGAGTCCAGGAAAGTCAACTCGGTTCCCTCTTCATTTTTTAACAAGCTTGAAGAGATGGGAAAATAATGCTTGATAGGATCACTGATTCGTGGATTTAATGAGCCCGAACTAGTACATGCTCATTCGGTGTTTTCACATTTAGAGAGTCTAAAAACTCCAAAGAAGACTCCAGGGGGGTCCTTTTTCGTCCAATTTAGTCTCTTGAGGCCGAAAAAGTATAAAACAAACCACAAAAGAACTCTCTTAACTCCCAAAGAAGAAAAGGCGAACCTTTTTCGTACTTAGTTGGGAAGGTCCGAAAAAGGTTAAATTACCACCTACCCAATGCTCCTTCCAGAACAACATAAAATAGATTGAGTTTTATGAGTGTGAAGGAAAGAAAGATCACTTGGAAAGATCCATTTGATTACGAGAAATGGGGCTTACAACAATAAACTCGTTGCTTTTTTCTTGAGTGTTTAACGAGCATGACAAATACACAAAGTACACTCGGAATCTTTTTCATGTTTGGGTCTAGAGCACGAAAAAGAGAAAACTAAGCTCAAACCGGGTGTTCTTTTTCCGTAAATTTAGTCCCTTAGGTCCGGAAAAGTGATAAACCTATACCTGAGAATACTCTTCTCAATTCAAAAGAAAAGAGAGTGATCCTTTCTCGTACTATTCCGCATGGTCCGAGAAAGAGATAACCTACCACCAATGCGGATGCTCGTTGACATATTCTTAATGAGCTTGAATGGACGAGATAACTCGGCAGTCAAGTCTATTTTGAAGGAGTCAGACCTGGGCCTAAAGAAACTCCATAAGGTCAGGGAGTCCTATAAAGGGATAGCTTGTAAAGAGAGATTCATAAGAATCTCTATTTGGCGTGAAGAATAGCTATGAGGAAACCCTTGGGCCTGAAACAGTAACGGAATGAGTACCAAAAGATGGCAATGGCATATAAGAATGCTACTCAAGAAAAAGGGACCCTAGCCACGGAAGAACAATGGTAGAGACAAGGGACTATTGGCTTAGAATACCATAGTTCGTGGCAAAATGTTGCATACTAAGGTTAATGTGGAGTGATAAGATGCCAACATGTGTTGGAAAGAGCAAAAACCACCCTATAGAAGCATCAACACTTTGTAAAAGTTGGTAAACCTGTTCCAAGGCACAAAAAGGGTGATATTAGTGAATTGACATTTCAAACTATACAAATAGACCCACTTTACGAAATATTATTTCTATAAATAGTATGAAAATTAAAACATTTCTCACCATTTGCACTTTTTGAACCAAAAAGGAAAGTTTACCCTCTATCTTTGATCGCTTGCCGTGGACAATTGGACCGTCGGAATTCAGATCCGTCAGCTTCAGGTAAATCTACACCCTAAGCTCTTCAATTTGATCCAAATTTTTTTTAAAATTAATGGTTAATTCAGTATATTTCATCATCCTAGAATGTGGCAAAATGTATTCGCAGGTTGCTAAGCAGGAAAGCCGTGAATATGCATTCCATTCGTGGGTTTCTCAATAGGAAAGTCGTGAATGACTCGCGAGTTGTCCCAATGGACAGTCACGAATGCTGTGCGATAGGAAAATGGTTTAAAAATAGTCAAAAATTTTAAAATTTTATGATGGAATACTGAATCAAAATATGTCTATTTGTCAGGGAAAAGATGGTGCTGGAGTGGAGGGAGAGGGAACATGAGATGATGGACCAAGCGGCTATCCAAATCCCGCCTACTATCCAAGCATTGAAGAATAGTGGGCTGCTCAAGTTTTTTTGCACATCACCCATGCGGGCCAATGTCCGCATATTAGAGTTTTTGCTCAACTATTGGGACCATGACTTAGGGATGTTCAATATCCAAGGTGAGACTTTGGAGCTTACCGTAGAGGACATCTATTTCATAACCGGGTTGTCACATCGGGGAGCACCGGTGAACCTGGAGGGCACTGGCAGGGGTGGTGACCCCTTGAGCGTCCAGAACTATGTCGATGTATTCTGCAGGCCAGGTACTCAAAAGAAGGGCAGCAGCGTTCTCATCGCAGACATATAGGATTTTACACTGTAGGTACTAGCCAGTATGATAGTGAGACTTTCAGGGTCAGCAAGACTACATATGGCCACCTAGACTCACATGAGGGTGGTGGTTGATTGTTTTAGAGGGACACTCTATGACTGGTGCTCAGGAATTCCCCCCATCATGAAGAGGCAATCATCCGACTGTAGGAGGGGAAGACGCAAGAACTTCGGTTATGCGAGTATACTTGTAGCGTTCTTCTTTGAGAGAGTGCCAGCTATGAGCCCTGCGATACTTTTACAAGTCAGACATCCACGTCAACTGAGGCTGAGCAGGTGGGGAGATATCTTCCTCCGTCAAGGAGGAGGAGATGTAGTACATAGAATGTACGATGATGATTTTTATACATGGTGGGAACGACAGGTGCTGGCGTTGGAGCAGTTTCCATACGCTAGGATGGATTTCCGAGGTGATCCGGACCTAGTCCTCCCTCCAGGAGGAGCATGGGGAGAGCTGGGTAAGTAATTTTTAATTTTTTATCATTATCAAATTTTTATGAATTTTCTAATAATAGAATATATACATATGCATAAGTCTAACCCTACTCACGTGTCAAAATGCAGATATTGGACCCGTCCACCCTGTAGGGCACCCACATACCTTTGTACGTCCTGTTGCGGGGGGAGACCCCGGATTGATCAGGTTACTCGAGACAAATCTAGGCAGACTGACCGAGCGAGTACCCACGATTCAGATAGAGCATCTCCCTACAGCTATGCAGGAGTTCATAGTTAGGGTTTCACCGGCCTGGTTATGTCTTTTCAGACGAGTAGCTAGGGCAGTAGTTGTATACAGAGATGCGATGGAGGCTATCGAAGCCGAGGAGGCTGAGGAAGCCAGGGGGCATAGAGATCATGGGGACCGAGGAAGTCCTAGTGGCCATGGCGGGAAGTCATAGTTCTTAGGGCATTTTGATGGATGATGATCCATATTTTGTATATTTTTGTATATTGGGATCTACGGATCAGACTCATTCTATCTTATGTATGAACAGATATTTACATATATATATATGTGTGTGTGTGTGTGTGTGTGTGTGTGTGTGTGTGTGTGTGTGTGGTTGTCAGCTTATTTACAAGTGTTTCTTATATATGTGCTGTATATTTCTTGAAGTGTGTGTGAGATGCCAATCCAAAATGTAATTAGCATATGCATCAGATAATGAATTTTGGTTTCTTGGAATGTGATTAAAAGTAATAACTTCAAAATGTCTTTCCAATAAACGAATTTGCATGAACTGACGTAACAATGTAGGATTTCGTACCTGATAAGCTCGATTGAGCTGGGAAACAACCAACTGAGAATCCAAACGGACTTCAAGATGGGTAATGCCACGTGACCAAGCATCCCATAAGAGCTCAATAACGGCCCTATATTCAGCAACATTATTAGAGGCAGGACCTAGGCAAGTGCCTCCCGTGGCAACAAGCTGTCTTGTGGGAGAATAAATAACCCATGCTGCCGAAGATAGGTTACAAGTGTGGCGACTGGTGCCATCAGCGAAACCTACATACATTTCGGAAGACATCTGCAACAACCAGCAGATAGTATAAAAAACAAAACTGACAACCTAATGTACATAAAAATACATACACTAATATACAAGAAAAAGTGCTAAGCCTAAGTGTAGTACTTCTTCAAGTAGAGCCCATTTCTAGGCTCGAGCAGCTTATTCCCATCATAATCCACTAATTCATATGTGCCTTTACTCAATACTTTAGACATAAAATAGGGTCCTAACCACATGGCCTTGAATTTTCTTGCCCCCAGAGGTTCTTTATCTTGGTCCCAGAGCAAGACAAGTTCCCCTTCAGAGAAAACCCTAGGTTTGACCAATTTATCATATTGAGCTTTAACCCTATTTTTGTGAGCCTGGTTAGCAGTCAGCGCATCTCTACGTTGTTCATCAAGGTGCTCTAAATGGACCAAGCGTTCTTCAAGCTCAGTCGTGTCAGGTAACACATGAATAGCTATTTGCAAGGATGGGATTTCGCATTCAATCGGTGTAATAGCTTCCACCCCGTGAACGAGTTGGAAGGGGGAAAAACTCGTAGCAGTCTTGACATTGGTTCAATAAGCCCAAAGAGCAGGGTATAACATGATGTGCCAATTGGAGCGGGCTGCATCAATAGTTCGCTTAAGAATGGTTTTTAAAGTCTTGTTTACAGCCTCAACCTGACCATTTGCTTGCGGATAATATGGAGAAGAATGTTCTTGTCGGAATCTGAGCATGGTGGCCAGTTCTGTCATCATGTTGTTTTGGAAATGACTGCCATGGTCAATGACAATCACCTTAGGAATACCGAACCTTGCAATAATCTGATTGAAAACGAAGAAAGCTGCTGTTTCCCCGTCGGCTTTAAAAGTAGGCATTGCCTCTGCCCATTTCATAAAATAGTCTACAACGACAATGATATATTTATGCCCCCCAGCCGAAGCTGGGTTGCATGTCACGTAATCTATCCCCCACTTCATGAAGGGGCCTACCGAGACAACGGGAAACAAGGGAGCAGGATGTGACCACATTTTTCTAGTGTAAAGCTGACACGGATGACACCGCTTCACAGCTTCTACACAATCTCGAAAGATCGTGGGCCAGAAATAACCGGCACGCAATATTTTCTGGGCAGTTGCTAACCCAGATAAATGACCCCCACATGCTCCATTGTGAGACTCATTTAGGACAATATCCGCCTCCTCATGAGTAAGGCAGCGACGCAAGACTGAATCTACCCCTCTTCGATATAAAGTATCTCCTATAATGGGGTAGTTTTTAGCATGAAGTCTTAACTTACGTCGGTCTTCCCTAGAGCAAGTGGCAGGATACTTCAAAGTCTGGAGATATATAAGAATATCTCTGTACCAAGGATCAGAGGTGGATATAAGAAGATGTGCTCATCTGGGAATGAGTCATCCTCAATCACTACATCTTCATCTGTAGGGAACTCTACTATAAGCTCAGCAAACACTAAGGAATTTTTGGATTTAGCGGATTGGAAAACCAAGTCAAACTCTTGGAGAATGACTATCCACTTATTGAATTTTCCCCCAACAATCCATCGGGATAAAACATATTGGAAAGGGTTTACATCCGCCACTACAGTAGTGGTCCTCAGTAAGATATAGTGCCGTAACCTCTGTACATCATAAACAACCGCTAAGGATAACTTCTTGACGTGGGAGTACTTGAGCTCAGGTCCAACCAAAGCACGGCTAAGATAATAAATGACATGCTCAATGAGCTTATCATCCTCTTGAACGAGCACTACCCCAATGGTAGACTCTGACGCGGCTAGATACAATATAAAATCCCTAGAATAATCTGGCGGGCGCAATGAGGGAGCTGACAACAAGGCTTTTTTCAATGCCTCGAACACAAGTTGTGCGGCTTCATCCCATACAAATGGGGTGTCCTATTTGAGCAGGCGCATGAAACCTTTCGTGGTCTTGGCATAATTAACGATAAAACGTCGAAGGAAATTAGACTTTCCTTGTAAACTCTGAAGTTGCCTGAGAGAGCGAGGAGGAGGCAGATTTACAATAGCCTCAACTTTTAGTGGATCCACCTGGATGCCTCTATTGGAAACAATGAATCCAAGCAATCGCCCTGACTCGACGTAGAACACACACTTGTGGGGATTCAAGCGAATTTTATAATATCTGCATCGTTCAAAAATCAACCATAAATGATCTGGATGTTGGATCCTCTTGCGAGAATGAGTGGGAAGATCATCAAGGTAAGGCTCGACAATGGCTTTTATATCATGAAAAGCGAAGTTCATGGCTCGTTGAAAGGTTTCCCCCGCATTTTTCAATTCGAAGGGCATTTTTCTATATGTGAATGTACCCCAAGGGCAAATAAAAGCAGTTTTATGCTGGTCTTCTGGTTTGATTTGGATTTGATTGTAGCCAGAGAAACCATCCATAAATGAAAAGACTTCACTCCCAACAGAAGAATCTATGATTTGATCAATAAATGGTGTGGGGTAGTTGTCCTTGGGACAGGCTTTGTTCAAATATCGAAAGTCAGTACAGACGCGAATAGTCCCTTGCTTTTTATCAACAGGAACTGGGTTGGACACCCACTCAGTCAAAGCAATGGGATATATGAAACCTACTTTTAACAGCTTTTCAACCTCCGCCTCAATAGCCGTCGCTTTACGCGGGTTCACGGGGCATAATTTCTGTCGAACCAGCTTGGCATCAGGGTAAGTATGGATTTCATGTTGGACAATATATGGATCAATGCCTAGCATCTCCTCATATGACCAAGCAAAGACATCGCAGAATTCCTTGAAAAGGGCAGTATAGGTAGCAATCTCCTCTGGAGAGCAGTTTGCTCCTATATAGATGTTTTCCATGACATCTGGGTTAACGAAAATATTGATAGGTATAGTGGCGGAAATGTTTGCCATATTCCCCTCAGCAAACACTCCTTCCCTAGGCAAAGGGTTAACAGGTATATCAACATCTCCAGGAAGTCTCACATGAAACTCTTGGTTTACTATCTCGCTTAGATCTGGAAGGAAATAAGATCGGTGATGAAGATCCTCACATATCTTCTCACGTGCACACATAGCTTCCAAAATGGCTTCGTCGGAAGGTAAAATAGTTTCTAAGCAATCTATGGATTGTAAAGAGTTTTCTGCCCATGCGAGAAAATAGACTTCTTCCAGATCATCCGAGACTGTGAGAGGATCTGGAATGGGATCAGCCGTGGCCTGGGTAACAGCTTGATATGCCACTTCCACTGCCGATAAGGGCACTTCCGATTCTTGGGGGGTTGGGAGAGGGCCAAGGATTAGTCCTATCCACCACCGAAGCGATGGACTTCCCCACACTAGTGGAACCAATATAGTTAACCGGGGCTGGGATATCAAACGTGCCCATTAATGATGTGTACAGTCCAGCCCCTAAGCTCTGAGCAGCAGGCCTGCTCTGATCAACCATTGGTACATTGGAATCCTTAGACTCTAAACGGCCCTTTCGAGTAAAATCAAGTTGGTCAATAGTAACCAACTTGCCCTCATGTGGAAAAACCACAACACGAAGAACAGCCGATGCAACAGCAATCATTGTATAAGTCCAATTCCTACCCAGAAGCAAATTGTAGTCCAAGGGAGCATCAATCACTTCAACTTCAACAGACACTGCTTTGCTTGCCAACTTAATCTTGAAAGCTGGCAAGATACCATGTGGACGGAAATACCTTCCATCGAAAGTAGTAAGTAAAGTGGTTGATGGGACCGGCTCTGGGGATCCTAGAGCTTTCCAACAAGCCAGGGACATGACACATGTAGAGGTTCCCTCATCAACAACTGCCCTTCCAATGGTTTTACCACCATGGACGACATCTATTGATAGGGCTACATGGTAAGGGAGGCGAATTTTGACATCCGATAAAGGAAACTTCGCCGTGAGACTCGAAGAGTCCATGCTACCTAAAGCTGCTAAGAGTGCATCCCGCTAGGTGGGACAACTCTGTAGAACCTCCAAAGCTGACATTGCACATGGGGTTTGAGCTAGATATTCAACCACTGAGTAGTTGGAAGCAGCCCTGTTGGGATTATGCAAAGTCTTCTTAAAGATACCCTTGGGTAACTTTGGCATTATTTCCGTAGGTTTCTCTATAGTGAGCGGGTTGGAAGGTTCACCTACAGCTTTACCCATCTCAGGAGTCTCTTTCTCATAGTTCTTGTTCCTAGTTTGCAACAAAGTTGAGGATCTGACCATGTTGATATAATTAGGGTCAGGAGTAGTTTGACTGCCCCCTGCTACAGTAGAAGCTGACGCAGAATTCTGTCCTTGGGGAAAGGGATCCTTTAGGATAGCCATTGGTTGGGTTTTTAATAGCTTCTAAGCTTGTTCCATGAGGGGACAAAGATGGGTCAAGTGGTCTCCTTGGCACAACTTACAAGGGAACTTGATTTTCTTCTTATCTTTTTTTCCCCCATCAGCATTGTTTGCGGGCTTAGGCTTGTTTTGGTTTCCCTCTCCTTTTTTTCCCTTCTTCTTCTTCCCGCCGGACTGCTGATTGCCCTTTTGAGAAGTTTTAGCAAAAACATTTGCATTTTGGGGAGAGGGGGCAGCCTTTGCTACCTTCACCATATACTTTTTGACAGACAATTGGTGAAGTTGTTTTGTCAAAGACTCTACACTGGGAGAATTAACGGACCCAACCACACCATCGGCATGGGGTCCAGGCTTGGGTTTCTTGGCCTCATGAGAAGGCCTAGGTGCCTTAGGGATGATTTCATATAAAATCCCAGAATATGAATAAATCAAGTCCAACTGCTGGTCCCTGAGTATGGCTTCTTCCTCACTAGTCACTCCTGATGTGGAAACATCCTTAGATATATAGGGCAATAATGATTTAAGGAACCATTCCAATAGAAACTCAGGAGGAATGGTGGCTTTGATAAGGCTCTTTCACCTCCTCCACTCTTGGATATGATCCGAGATGTGGGTTGCCTTGTTTTGTCTAAAGGTAGACAACAAGTCCGTTCCGAAATCGTATCGAACCGGAAGCTGAAAGTGGCTAAGGAAAGCTCCAGCCAAGTCCCAGAAACTACTAAAAGCAGCATAAGGTAGCTCAATGTACCATTTTGCTGCAGTTCCCGTCAAGGTCCTCTGGAACAGCCTCCATCTCACTGAATCTTCATTCAATGAATTGGAAGAACACCATAAATGGAAGGTGGTGGCATGTGCCCCAGGATCTTCACCAGCTTTACCTTTGAATTTAGGGATATCCGAGGGCAATTTGGTGGGAACAGGTGGCCACGAGGGGTCATGCCTCACCGGGTCATTCATCAATTTTGATAAGTCTGGCAAGTTTAAAGTTGCCATAAAAGGAAGTTTAGGCCTAACCGGTGTACTAGATGTGCCAACTTGGGGATTCGAGGGTCCTGCCCCCAAATGCCCAAAGGTAAAAGAGGGGTTGCCCCCAGACACTGGTTGTGAAGTGGGAAGGTTGATTTGGAATGGATTCCATCCGTAAGCCACAGGATTTTGGGTGGGAGGTGCAGTGTAAGTGGTTCGGGCCATCCCCATAGAAGTAGGGGTTTGAAATACTGGAGCAGGTATCCCTCCGCTAAACAAAGAGAAGGGGGAGCTCGAGTATGGGACCGAAATAGGGGTTTCAAAGCTTTGCCCATAAGAGGTGTTGCTTCCAAACTGCACTCCTACATATGAAGGAGGTGGACCTACGTATGGACTGGATGGGGGGATGTGCCCCCCATTCCAAGGGAATCCTTGGACAAAGGCCGAGGATCCCACCGGACCACTCTGGGTAGTGTAAGGGAAGGAAGAAGGAATTGTAGGTATACTGGGGATCCCAGTAACCATATCACCAGAAGTACCTCCAATGTTCAAGTAAACCGATGGTTGGACCACCCGGCTTGCTGGAGTTAAGGGTGTGGAAGGTAAACTAAATCTAGGGGTACTAACCGGGGGAGGTAGTACCCCTTCAACCAAAAGGGTTGAGGTGAAGACAAATGAACTTTCTCCTGAAGAAGACACGATTCTACCCATAGGGACACCTAGTACTGGTGAATCAAAGGGTCTAACCTGTATGATCACTGGATCGTTCAAATCAGTCAAGGGGGTGTTAAAATTTCTTGCAAACTCGTCAGTTTGCAATTCTTCTATCTCGACTGTGTCAAGGTCAAAGCGGTTAGCTATTAATTCCGGTTCACCAAGAACCTCGCTTACTCCTACTGGTTCAAAAGAACCGCCTGTGCTTAATCTCCGCCTTTGAGGTAAAGGTGGAGGCTCCAATGTGGTGAGAGGAGGAAGGTTTCTTAACCTTCTTGACCTTCTAAGTAGTTGGTCCTCCATAATTAAGACTTGAACTAATCACACCCTAAGGCCAACTAAACACAAGCAAACCACAGAGCATACACTAAAAAGATCCTAGAGTCTCAAGCAATCAAACCAGGCTATAAAGATATGCTTTCCCGAAGAAAGCCGATGAACAGTTACTTGGCATCCTTGAGGGGTTCTTAGGCACAAGCGGAGGAATCACCCAACTGCCCTCCTACACTTTCCACAAGGGTTACCTTCCAAGTCCATTCAAGGTGAACCAGAAATAACCTTCCGGTTTACCTGGATATGAGCCCTAAAAAGACAAGAGACTAAGGCTACCTTGACAATACCAGCTGTCTGGGGGGACAGTCGCAAGCCGGACTCGTACGCATGGGTAGGGTAGCTGAGCCCGAAACTCTGTCTAGGATAGAATCCCCAGATGCGCAAAAGTCCTGAGTTACACTTTGACAAGGATTCGGAGGGTTATCTCCTCTGTCCAAGCCTCCACGCGGCCTCGTGCTTAACTCCCGTTTGAGAGGAGCTTCCCAGATATAGTGATAGAATCAAGGGTTTACCTAAAGAATGGTCCACTATGTCTAAGTTTATAACTTGTGGGAAGTTTACACTCCCTAGCCCACAAGTCTAGCCTAAGCTAGTAGGTGAAAAGGCCCTAGAAATAAAAACTTGCTAATAAATTTTAAATTAAGCGTTTATTTTAGAGGGTTGTTTCTTACTCAAGAGGAAATGGATGTGATGGACTGTATGGTGTTTTGACTCAGCAAGAAATAAATGAAAGTAAAGGTGTACTCAAAGCAAAATAGCACTATAAAATAAACTTCTTTTCATTTTTTCAAAATATGTATTGATGAACTGACTGCAACTATAAGAGAAACTGAACCTATATTTTTGTAGTTTTCTGAGATAATATTTTTAAACTGAAAGCAAACACTACTTGTGCAAAAATTACAATGCAAAAGATTAACTATGTTTTGTTTTTCACTTTAAAAAACTCAAAAATCCACTATGCATCTATAATGCACTGAATCTTGGGTAAACTTGACACTTATGGACTGTATAAAAACCACAAACTGAAGCAAACAAGCAAACATGGCCAAAAGACCAGCAAGCAAAGCAGGCTAGGAACCCTAGCTTGGGTGGAAACAATGACACAAAATCACTGCAGACTTAAAAGGTAAGTGCAAACCAGCAACTGTTAGAAAGCAGACTGGAACAAACAAAGCCCAAGACCCTAATCACTGATCTAGACTAAGACACTTAAACCAATCACCCAAACAAGCCAAATACTTCAGGATGGAAACAGTAAATAAATCAAGTAAAAAGAACCCAAAAGATTTCAAAAAGAAAGAGATGTGATCACTTGAAGCATTCAAACAACTCTACAGCACCCTTAAAGAAAGTCTTCTCAGGAAATAGGAAATATAACAAGCAAAAGAACAAGCAAACTTCCACTCAAAAATCACAATTTCCAGAAGTATTTGCGACTGTCTATGAGGACAACTCGCGAATGATTCGTGACTGTTCAGTAGAACAACAAGCGAATGCAACTTTTAATTCGCGACTGTTCAGTGGAACAACCCGCGAATGGGTATAAAAAAATTCTCAAAGACAAAGAAAAAACCCTAAGACCTTCAAATGCTGAAGCAAGTAAGAAGCAGGGTAAAAATCACAAACAGACTACCAAGCAAACACTGGCCAAGAAGAAAGAAATGACCTACAACAAAGTAGGCATCCCCAGTGGAGTCACCAGTTCTGTTGTACAGGATAATGCACCTAATAACCTTAGGTCTGGGGTTACCAACATACTCAGTTACTTGCAGACAATTTGACTTCTAAAGTGCAGAATAGGAAATAGGAAGTTAGAAGGACTTACTTGGTTAAACGAAGGTCGATCCTTGCTTAGCTTCTTCCTCTCTGCTCCACTCCAAAAGTCTCCAGGATAGTTCCTCTTTCACCTGTCAAAGGACACTCTTCCAGATACAATATGATTCATATATGTATAAGCGGGTTAGATAAATCACATATAGTACTGAAATGTAAACATTTATCAAACCGCAAAATATGAAACACATATGGAAGAAGTAATCTCTTTATTAACAATAATAGAAAGAGTTTAGGTGACAACCCAATGTCTAAGACAAGGACTCCTCTTTCACCAAAGGATTTTGAGTTCCACTGCTCCAAAGATTTCTGTAGACAATCCACCAGCATAACTTTGCTCTTCAAGTGTTACGACCAACACCCTCCCTAAGGCCTGTATTTATATGGGTGAAATAAGGCAGTTCTCGAAGGTTAGGGAGGTTATAGCAGTTGAGGAAATTAAGTTAAATGGCTTAACTAATATCCCATTAGCGCGTGGTTTTATATTTTAATGTTGAGATACACATTCACGGGTCTGTAGTAGAGCAACCCGCGAATGATTCACGACTATGCATGAGAGAAACCCGCGAATACAAGGATTCGTGACTTGCTGTATAGGAGACTCGCGAATGATGCGTGAGTTGTCAATAAGGAGAGTCGCGAATACAACTCAACATAAGTAAAATGGCAAAGTAACCAGCTGGGTATATAGGGGATGTACTTCATCATAAGCCAAGGTATAGTGAATATAGGCAAACCTCTATCCATAAGTGTCCTTTTGTGTGCCAACCTGAGGGAAGTCAGCACTCGGACGGAGAGGTGCCATTCAGGTGTATAACACATCTCCAGCGGGTTCACAACTATCTGCATGAGAGCCTTTAGAAGGCCTAGTTACAATTTGAGTGGAAGGTCCCCAGGTCATATGGACCTATTTTTATTTCATTTTGTGGATCTACATTATATAGGAAAATTTTGAAGTATTTATAAAATACCCTTAGAAATATTCATCCATTTGCTTGTGATGTTTGAATGTATCTGAAATAGTCATGGGTGAGATCATAGTCTTTGAATGTTTCTTACTTCGATTCTATTTTTTTCCTTAATTTGAAAAAAAATCCTTTATTTAGTCAAAGTTGAACTTTCAAAAATTAAATTTTCTTATGATGTTTGAATGCATTAGAAATTTGGTTAGGGGTAGAGACCATAGTCTTTGAATGCTTCTTACTTTGATTCTATTTTTTTTATAATCCGAACAAAATTCCCTTATTTGGTTAGAGTTGAACTTTCAAAAATTAAATTTTCTTTTCATGTTTGAATGAATTTTAAATCTAGTGATCATAATCTTTGAATGTTTATTTCTTGACTTCTATATTTTTTTATTAATTTGAACGAAGTCCCTTATTTGGTCGAAGTTGAACTTTCAGAAATTAAATTTTCTTATGATGTTTGAATGCATTTGAAATTTGTCCGTGTGTGAGACCATAGTCTTTAAATGCTTCTCACTTTGATTCTAATTTTCTTTTTATATAATTCAAACAAAAGTTCGTTATTTGGTTATACTTGAAATTTCAAAAATTAAAATTGATTATGATGTTTGAATGCATTTGAAATCTAGTCATGGGTAAGACCATAGTTTTTGAATGTTTCTTATTTCGCTCCTATTTTTTATTCTTAATTGAAAAAAAGTCCATTATTTGGTTAGAGTTGAACTTTCAAAAATTAAATTTTCTTCTGATGTTTGATTTCATTTGAAATCTAGTCATGGGAGAGACCATAGCCTTTGAATGCTTCTTACTTCAATTCTATTTTTTTTCTTAATTTGAACAAAGTCCATTGTTTTGTCCGAGTTGAAGTTTCAAAAATATAATTGGAGTATATCCAAGGATAGATCATGATCAACTATCGCATGACCATATTCCCTCTCACATGGATTCAAGAGTAACTGGAAGTTGCATTAGATTTGTAAGAGGTGGAGAATGTTTAGATGGACTTATGGATTTTGCCATGGGTGAAGAGTTCGGGAACCCAAGTCTTGTTCAAATCGTTAGAGAGTATGTTAGTAATATCATCAATTTGCATTTTGAACAAGACTCAATTATCACACAAGCTCAAATCCTACATGGATTGCTAAAACATAAAAGTATGAAAGATGCCACAAACCTGTTTGGTTTTAAAGATGCTAAAAGTTAAATGGCACGCGACACCTTGGTAGAAAGCATCACAAAAGAATTATCTTTTTTTGGAAAATCAAGAAAAAATGATATTTGAGTTGCTTGCAGGGAAATTACAACTGATGTTGTGGCACCGTCAAACTCAAGAAATTGAATGGTGGCAACAATGTAAAAATTGATCCATGTTTTAAGAAAAACATTGCACAAATATACTAAATTCAGGGTATGGATAGAAGAAAAAAATGAAGTTGCTTGGTGGGATCTTATTTGCAAGCAATCCTATCATGGCAGACTTTCTTAAGGTGTTAGAGTTTTGGGAAAACCATTCACATGATATACTAGTTTGAAAGTATGTCTTATAGACATGTTTATCTAGAGGGATTTATGTTGAGCATTGTAAGCATGTTATGGATATGATAGGAGTTGCATTGTTTAATGAATTTCAGGAGGCCAATCCCAGTGTTGAGATCTCAATAAACATGTTTGACAAGCTCAAAACCATGGTATATTAGGAAAAAACACAATTTGTGACACTTGTTGTTGTCAATACCATGTTGAATTTCAAGTCCATTATGACACATTTATAGAATTTTGCAAAAATCACTAAGAGGGTGAACTAGCTCCTCCCATAATGTGATATTTTGTTTCTACTATACTATGCATAATCAATCATGAGGATGTTTTTCAATTTCAACAAAAGATGTGTAGGTGGAAGAATATCCTTGAATGTGGTAATTTAGTATTGTTCTATAGAAATTTCACATTTGGTCCAACACACTCTGAACTATCAGATATCATAGTTACGTGGAAGAGATGTGAGTATTTTACCATGGGTGCATCGTCTTCTTCAATTAAACCATTTAAAAGGATCGATTTTCTTGAGGAAAAAATTTCTATTCCAGAGTTCATGGAGAAATTCCAAAATTAGATATATAAAATATCAAACACTCTCACATTTTTAGGTGGCGAGATACTGAATTCAAGAATTCTCATGAGGTGTTTGAGATGGGAACAATCTTATCAGTGGCAGACTTCACCAAGAACTGCAATTTTTTTCCCCAAACTAAGATACAGAGTGAATATTATCACTCTGAGTAGTTGTCAATATCCGTACATGCTTTGTATAGACATGCTCAGGAAAGCATTAATGGCAAGGATAGCACTCCTCAGTCATGCAATGTGGTTAAAGAGTACCATTTTTATGTGAGTGATTATCATGAACATGACACATTGTTCGGTCAACACTGCTTTGGGTTGATTTATGACTCATTCAAAAAGAATAAGGTGTCATTTATAGAACATTGAATTTGGTCAAGTGGATGTGTAGGGAAGTACAAACTGGCATGCTCTTTTTATTGGTTGATGTTCCTTCATAAAGAGACAAGATTTCAACATACTTGACTTTTTTTGAAATAGAGCATGAAAAGGGAGAACTTTATGGTGCAGGTGCTTGTGTGAAACTGACACTTAGAAGGTACCAGATGAGTCATGGTGCAACCCAACTCAAATAATCTGCAAAAGTAGTTAACTAGTGCACATTGCATTTGGGACACGAAGGAAATGTACATGTAAGTCTAGTGCGCAGGTAAGATGGTAAAGTGTGTAGTTGAATATGACATTTTGAATGCTCTTTGAAACATTTTCTTAATTGAATAATTATATATTTCATTGTACATTTATTTCAACACAGGTTCTTTTGGAATGTTGTCATTGGTGATGTGAATATATCCATTCCTTGGTATTGTGAGACAATACCTAAAATGAGGTAATTGCACTCCATTCGGTGTAAGGACATGGGAGAAATATTTTCCATAGAAATCATAAAATATGCATGATTTTGTGAGTTTTGCATTGATACACATGGCTGCGACCTTTATAGATGCCAAAATGTTGGACATGTGAAACCATGGAAATATGTCCCTCTTAACTTGAAGCGTCCTGATCCAATTCCTACATGGAAAGACATGCACACCAAAGATGTTGTGGTATGATTAGATCATAGTTGGGTTTTTCACATGGTTAGGGAAAGTATGCAACTAAACATTAACCAAAGTTTACTAATTATATATATCACATGCTTTTATTTGGAATGTTTGATTGGATGTTCAAACTTCTAAATTGGTACTTGAATGTATATACATTTGATTAACAAAATTTAATTTATGGCAATTGATGTATTTGTTATCACTACACCCCCAGGAAATGAAGAGCACGTTGCGTATTATTTAATGCAAGGTATCCAAATTAAAAGGAGGTTGGTGCGACTCTATCGAGATGGTGATTCCATTAACCAAATTTGTGACCTAGTTGTCATGGGACACTTTTTCCAAAAATTGAAAAAAGAAGGAAATTATATTTTTACCGAGACTATATGCCTCAATATATATCTTGTTAGTACAGTCATTTGGTGGTGGAATCTTGGATACATATTAGTGTAATTAAAGTGAAGAGTGGTGGACCAAATAAATGGAAGATGACAGACATTGACCATGACCATATCATGGAGACATGCATTCCTCTAACTCATTGGGTAGAAGAATGATTTTATGAATATCCAATTTTGAATCAGTATTTCACTTGGTATCAATGACCATGTTATCTATCCTATTTTAATTGCAAATGAGATTGCAAGTTGAAATTTGTACATTTCTAAAATGCAACTCTAGTTGTGACTCGTAGATCTTTTAATTTGTGATTCTTTGTATTTTAATTTGTAATTTGCAATTAAAACTATAATTGTATAGTATGAATAATAAATTATAGCTCTAATTGTTATTATTAGTTGAAGATGACATTACAAAAATTAAGCAATAATGTGTAAATCTATTCATTGTTATTAGATTGTTATTGTTAATTGAAACTAGCATCATGAATTGTAATTTCTTAATGTAATTAAAATTTGTAAATATAATCAATAAACAATTAGATTGTTACTATTACTTGAAACTAGCTTCATGAATTTGTTTTCTTGTAATTTGTTTGTAAATCTAATTAGATTGTAACTTGTAATCCTAATTGTGACTTGTAAATTGTATATGACATCCTAAATTGCATGTAACAAATGAACATAATATTTAAACAACATAAATGTTAAACATGAACATAAGGTAAACCTATAACTTCTAAGATTTAATTTGTACCTTGTAACTTCTAATTCTAACATCCATTCCTAAACTTCTAACTTGTAATTGTAAAATTGTAAATTGGACAATCATCAACATAAACATGAACATAAGACAAAGTTAACATGCATGTGCATAAACATAAACATACTTGATAAAAATAAATTTCCATAAACATAAATGATATACACACATAGTATATCCTTCCAGAAAAAATGTAATATGAAATAATATGGAAAAAGTCCATTTCTATATATGTATATAAGAAAAACAAGTATATATGTATGCATAACAATCAAAATAGTGCAACTTGAACAAATCTCGTTAAATATGTGGACCAAGCATCTAGTGGGATTTATGGTCATCCCCGCCACCAAAGCCATCTGCACCATGCCCCCGGTGGGAAGGCGACACATGCTTGAAAATGGTATCTAAAGATGGGGACTACAAAAATTAAAATTGTGAANCCCCCGCCACCAAAGCCATCTGCACCATGCCCCCGGTGGGAAGGCGACACATGCTTGAAAATGGTATCTAAAGATGGGGACTACAAAAATTAAAATTGTGAACTCTATAAGTTAGTTATATGTTAGTACCTAAAATTAGGTAGATGACATATGTTTAAAATTTTAAGTGGATGAATTAATTTACTTGGTTTGATTCCATGGTGAGATTGTCCAAATCCTATTGTGTGGTAGCTCCAATACAATGGTGAGTGGATGGGTCCTCACTAAGAAAATGCAGAGCCAACCTTTCCCACTCCTCTATGAGCATTAATGCACTATCAAATCCTAGTGGTACTTGAGCCTGTATATGGTGACATCATGCATGTAATAAATAAAATAATAGTAATTGAACAGTATAAATTAAACATCAGTTTGAATTCTTTATTACAATGCAGCATAAGTTAGAACACCTCACTGACTAGCGGATGATGCTTGAAACCCTAGGGAGAATGCATCTCCTCCCATGCAATCTGATTGCATCTACCATGTACAATTTTAGCAAGGAATGAGAAGAAAGTTACAAAAAAAATTTGCAATTATACACAAATATGTAATTGACAAAGTTAAGAGGAGGGAACTAGCATGTGTACCATGGTGACATCACCAGGGATGGTCTTGTCATGGAGAACTATCATGTTTAGATGGTCTTGCCATTTTTCTCTATAATATTATTTTGATATTTAAATGCCATGACAAGACCATCCCAAATGTCAAAATAATATTATAGAGAACAATGCAAATAGTCAAAGGTCATTTAAAGTTACAAATTACTAACCACTGAGTAAAGCCAATATGAGGTTGGAATATGTTTGATACATATACCTTCCTTAGGAATCTAAGTTTAGGTCCTTAAGGTCTAGAATATCTTTCAACTAAAGATGTTTACAAATACCTTCCCAACACTCATCAGAAAATATCAATCAATTCACTCATTACAAGAAATGAAAGAAATATTGCAATGAAATAGACCTTTGGAATTGGATTTGACCTTCTTCTTCATGACATGGTATTAACAATACTTATCCGCCACCTTCACTTTGGACTTAGTGCTTCAAACCCCTCTTTTCTTTGCATTCCTCACCTAGCTTTGGTTGCCTAGTCCCTAATCTAAGAGTTGAAGATTCCCTCTTGAGCACTTAAATCATTTTTGGAAAGAATTAAGAGAATGGGTGATTCATGTAGTCTCTCCACATATCATTCCACATATAATTGTTATATGGCATTGTCCTTCTCCACCATAGGCCAACAACCAAAAGAATTGGTTTTGTTGGAGAAAAGTAGGAAAATTTATAAGCACAAATAACAAAATTTGTTTGACCTCCAACATATTGAGAGTCTAGAACCACTAAGTCATCTAAATTGTTGGTTAGGTAGATAATATAGATTCTAAACAAAACAACAACTCAATGAACTTGTGTTGTTGCCCTAGTTGCATAACAATTTTGTCACCATGTTAAAATGATATAGTAAGAAAATTATGACGAACTACGTACATCATTGAAACTTTAACAGTTTTTATGAATTATGAAAATTATGACTGGTTACCTAAAACATTGAACATCAAATTCACAGTGTAACATATTTTGTGCCTATCAAATGCCACACAAATAGGTTATATCCCTACACCAGGGGTTAAATTTGACGGGCACCCTTACCCGTCAAGCAATTTTTATGTGACGGGTTTCTTTTGAAACTACCCTTCCTATGACGTTTAATATTTATGTTTACCCGTCAAAAAAATGACGTTCATTATTTATTTTTACCCGTCAAAAAATAAGTAAGCCACCGATCACCCCTATTGAAAAGTACCAATGGCGTTCATGCACAAAAATGAGTCAACTCTGAGTGACTCGGCCTAGACATGCAACACTAGAGGTAATACAAAAGAGGGACTCTGCTGAGATAACTTTGAAGAAAATTCATGGAAAAATAGAAAGCCCAGACAGAATTATTTCTGGTTACTAAAAAAGATAAAAGAAATAACTAGATACCTTCCCCTTATCATCCAGGATGCCAATTTAAAATTAAAGAAGATATTAAGTGACATGGACAAGCTTCTGGGAGATAGACCGGTCTACATCGAGGAGGAGACTCCAGATTAGCTTGTCTCAGCTAAAACTGCCACCACAGAGTCCTCTCAACCACATATCAGAAGTAAGACGCTATGCTGTCCTAATTTGGTTTAAAATATGAAGGAAAGTTAAATCAGTCGACTCTGCACTTTATGTATGAATCTTTAATTTTTCATATAAACAAGTCAAAGGATTTATTTGCATATGAGCTTAATATTAAATTAGTCACAGCGTGATCTCCAAAGTTGTAGCCCTGCAGTGGCAGCATTTTGTCTTGAACAATCTAATATTTGGGATATCATAAGTACTCTAGATATTATGGGCTTTATATTAAAACCTTCAAAAGTAGGAATGTTGAATTTTAAGAATGGGGTGACACTGCAGAGCCTCGGAACTTGTACTTAATGTAAATGTTATTGGTTATAGAAGGTACCATAATATCAATTTTGTTCAACCAAAAGCAAAAAGATAGTTTTAGACTTTTTAGAAGAGAAACATCTGTTGACTTTTTCAGTCATCTCAACGAATTAAAATTAAAATATTCAATTATAATTCAAGTATAGTAGCTTGTATAAGTCAAGTATAATTCAAGTATAATTTCAGTCATCTCATTTGTTAACATTGTATAATTCAAGTATAGTAGCCTGTAGGAGCCAAGTGTATTGAAAACATTAAATCTATTTCAGCAAGAAAAAAGCACAATTTCAACATTAGAAATCTGTTTCAACAGTAAAATAACACAATTTCAGCAATATAAATCTACAATTTCACCAAAATTGTATGCCCAAATTCCAATTAAAACCACCAAAAAGGTCAAAACAGACTGTCATGCATAAATGCACTGTATTGGCACAGTGCCCACAAAAATAATCAAATTCAGATATCTTTTGTGAAGAAAAATGGTCACAGTTCCCACAGAAATCTATTTCACCAATAAAAACATACAATTTCAACAATAGAAAATGCAATTTCACCAAAATTGTATGGCCAAATTCCCATTAAAACCACCAAAAATGTCCAAATATTTTCTAACAGACTAGCATGCATAAAAGATTTGTAATGGCACATTTCCCACAAAAATAATCAAATTTAGATATCTTTTGTGAAGGAAAATGGTTAGAGTGCCCATAGAAATGTTCAAAAATGCTTCATTTTCATGATAAAGATCATAGATTGAGATGTTCACTTGTGTCTTACTTGGGGCTCGTAGTGCCCAAGTTTAATATTTAATATTACAAGCTTAAACATACAAGAAAAACTTTAACAATTTAAGATTCTTCTTTCCTTGGCATCTTTCCACATTTCATATACCCTGTCCCATTCCACCATTGATGAATCAAGCCTTGTTAGTGACACTCGCATCAAGGCATCTAATGTAGCCAACGATAATTTTGTTCTACGTACATCCTTTATTATGTTTTGTCTTGAGAACCCTCTCTCACATGCCACTATACTTGCAGGAATAGTAAGTACGGCTTGCCATAACTTTGCCATGTTGGGAAAATTTGTATGCAACTCCGTGACACAAAAAATCCTCCAAGCATCTTTCATGGATGATCCCTCACAATTGACACGAAGGGTATCAACAAATATATGCAACTCTTTTAAACAAGCTTCAAAATCAAATCTTGTTTTGTTTTCTTCCCTCTCACATAAAGTATGTTTTTAGGTGTTGAAAAAGTTTTTCCCTCTCACATGAGCAAGTTAGAACTTAGAAGGGAATAAAGAGAGCATGTGGAGAAAATTATGGTGATGGCAGTGTTGTGAAGCGCAAAAGCATCTCCATTGTTTGGATAACTAGCTGGCAGTGGTGTATCTAGTGTTGCTTCAGGGATATCAGAGTCAATAGTGAATTCAATTATCCAGTCCATATTGAACGCAAGTTTAGGCAGCCAGATGTTGGTAAGAGGCGGCGTTGGCAATAAGATTAGGTAACATATTGCTTGCGTTTATATTTGTGATTGTACAATTATATTCAGTTTTCTTAGGGTTGTAATTTGATTTCTTATTATAGCACCTTTCTGTGAGAGTTAGTTTAATGACATTCTGTGAAAAATCAAATGCAACTTTTTCTATTAAATCTGTTTGATTTGGGTTTGCGGGGAAAAATATGGTTTCAGAAGTTATGATTAACCAACGATTAATCTTTCCCTTTGTATCCATACTCTATGGGTGCTTGGGTGCTCGGTGAGCACACTGTTAATGCCATTTACATATTTTTTTTCTTAGCTAAAACCAAGGCGACTAAAATTGAGTTTACCGCTCATTTAATATTAAAAATTAAATATTTTCATGCCGACCTCTTTTTCACTTTTTCACTTGTCGAGTGAAACATGTCTATCTCCGGACTAGACAAGTCTATCAACTTTGGTCGGCCTTTCGATTCGGCTGATTTACTTCGACCTATCGGTTCTTACCGACTTCGACTTTTACCTAGACCACTTGTCACTTCTAAGTCGGCTAACTTCTTCGACCTCTCCATCTGCTAATCAATTCGACCTCTCAAGTCGGCTTACTCAACCGACACTTTGGTCGAAATATACAAAGTATGATTCTTAGTCTAGAAGACTTAAGAAATTATAAATTATTTTCACCTGTGAGTAAGATGAAGTAAAAATGGACACATTAACAAATCCAAAGAACTTATAAAAACATAAACCCAAATATGTAGGAAGACTTGAGTCGAACCAATGTGCCGTAAAACTTGAGCTTTCATGTAGTGAGAAATTTATGGGTTCTTGATCTTTCACTCAATCGTAATTGTGAAAGACATTTACACAAGTAAATTTGGAAACAATGTGCGGCCAAATAAACATGCATTCAACCATAAACTATTTCATATATATATATATATATATATATATAACTATGCGAAAATAACAAAGGTATTACAAACTTGTCTGTCCAGACTTGTCGGCTCACCGACTGATCCTTTTACAGAGCTTCGGCTCTTCGACTGAATCACATACACAAAAGCTTGAGCTTCAACTTCTCTTTCCTCACTCTAGAGTTCTCTCGTGAGTTCTATTGTCCAACCAGATTTACAATTTGCTTCTACTATTTATAAGCAACCAAAAAATTGCTTCTACATGAGTCGACTGACTCTCCATTAAAGACTGTAATAACTATCTACCTAAAAACTTAACTTCAGAAATAAATTTGACTGACTTACATTACCGAATCGTGGACTCTTCCCTCTTGTCAGATTGACCGACAAGATCTTGGATGATACAGACTCTAACATATTCGGCTAAGAGTCTGGTATTGATCTACGAGTAATTACTTTTTCCAACACTCCCCCTTAAATATGAGCAGATGGGGATTTTTAAAAGAAAAATTTACAAAATGTTTCAGAGCTTAGACATACTCTGTTTATGACAGAGTTCACTGTGGAGAACTTGTGATTCCAAGATAACTATGCAGATATTGGAAAGTATCCTTTGCCAATGGTTTTCTAAAGATTTCTACAAGTTGATCTTTAACCTGCAAAATTCCAAACAAATTTCTTTGTTGTTCACCAACTCTCTTATGAAATGAAACCTTGTGTCGATGTGCTCGGTTCTCTTGTGAAACACATGATTCTTTGATAATTCTATGGATGAATTGTTGTCACGGAATATGGTTGTCGATTCTTGATGGTTCTGTGACAAGTCTTTTAATACTCTCCTCATCCATACAGCTTGACATGTAGCACTTGTTGCTGCAACATACTCTACTTCAGCTGAAGACAGAGTTACTATGCGTTGTTTCCTTGAAGCCCATGAAACAAAACATGTACCAAAATGAAATGTGTACCCAGATGTGCTTTTCCTATCATCTATGTTTCCTCCATTGTCACTATTAGTGTAACCAATGAGTTTAAATTTTTTTGAGTTTGAATACATAATACCAAGGTCTTTTGTGCCACTTACATACCTCAGAATTCTTTTAGCCGCTTGCTAATGTGAGTCTTTTGGTGACTCCATGAACCTTGAGATCAGATTTAATCCATACATAATGTTTGGTCTTGTCGCTGTCAAATACATAAGGTTGCTAACAAGCCTTTTGAACAGCGTAGGATTCACAGTTGATCCTTCATCATCCTTGCTCAATTTTAAACCTGTTATCACTGGTGTTGAGGCTAACTTGCAATTAGACATGTTAAATCTTTTTAAAACTTCAACTGCATACTTTGTCTATGATATAAAAATACCACTTTCATACTGCTGAACTTCAATGCCCAAAAAAAACTTCATCAGCCCCAGATAAGTCATTTCAAATTCACTTTCCATGTCTCCTTTAAAATATGCTACCAGAATAACCAGTAAATAGTAAATCATCTACATACAAGCAAACAATTAACATCTTACCTTGCTCATTCACTTCAATGTATATTGTCAGTTCACTTTCACTTTTGTGAAATCCATTTTTAGTGAGATAGAAATCAATCCGACTGTACCAAGCTCTAGGAGCTTGATTCAAGCTACAGAGTGCCTTTTTCAGCCTATACAATTTATGCTCTTGAATTGGAACTTCATAATCTTGTGGCTATTCCACATATACTTCCTCTTCAAGATATCCATTTAATAATGTCGACTTGACATCCAATTGATGAACATGCCATTTGTTTTGTGCAGCAATGGCCAAGACTATTCTGACAGTATCCATGTGTACAACAGGTGCAAATGTTTCATTGAAGTCTATGTCGAGTTGTTGTGTGAACACTCTTGCTACCATTCTTGTTGTGTGCTTCTACACATTCCCATCAGCATCTTGCTTTGTCTTGCAAATCTATTTGACACTGATTACATCTTTGTCTTTTGGTACATCAACCATTTCCCATGTCTTGTTCTTCTCTATGCATTGTATTTCTTCATCCATGGCTTGTGCCCATACTTCTTCTTCAACACCTTTTTCAAATTTTAATGGATCATATATAGGAGAAAATAATGCAAAGAGAGAGAATGAATTTGGTGTACCGGCTTCATATATCTGTCGCAGAATTCTTATCTTCACCAGTTCTACCAATGTCGACCTTGACGAAATGATTGATGGAGTTTGATGTCCTCTTGGTGTGCTTGTCAATGTAACTTGAGCTTCTACTTGTGTTGATGGTCCTTGTGTTGAACCATGTCGTGGTGTCATGGGAGTTGACGGTGATGCGACCGATTGACTTACATGTGGTGTTTGAACCACTTCCTCTTCCATATCATCATTGTCAACATTTGACACAATCTTGACATTTATGTCGACAGTTCCATCCCATGATTCATTCTCAACAAATCGAACATCTCGACTTATTATCACTTTCCTTATGACATGATCATACAACTTGTATGCTTTTGTGTCCTCAGAATAGCCAACAAAAATACATTTATGTCCCTTCTTGTCTAGCTTCCTTCTTAGCTCATCTGGAACATGAGCATATGCAATACAACCAAAAAATTTTAAATGGGAAACACTATAATTCATACCTGTCCATACTTTTTGGGGAACTTTGTTCTTCACACTCTTTGTCGGACACCGGTTCATAATGTAAATAGAAGTTGCGACTGCTTCACCCCAATATTCATTTCGAAAATGCTTGGCTGCCAACATGCTGAGTGCCATATCCATGATGGTTCTGTTCTTTCTTTCGGCAATACCCTTCTGCTAATATGTATACCGTGCAGTGAATTGTTTTTGTATGCCATGGGTCTTGCAAAAATTTAGAAATTCATTTGAAACATATTCACCTCCTTTGTCGGTCCTTAATATCTTGATGCGATGTCCACTCTGGTTCTCCACGAGTGCCTTGAACCGCTGAAAATAACTGAATGCAGCATATTTATGTTTCAAAAAATATACCCATTTTTTTCTTAAGTAGTCATCAAAAAAAGTTAGAAAATACTTGCAGCCACCAATGGATGATGTTTGCATTGGACCACAAATGTCCGAGTGCACAATTTCTAGTGGTGTGCATGCTCTATAATACTTTTCGATTGGAAAAGTCTCTCAGTGATACTTGCCAAAAATTTAGCCTTCACAAACCCTCTCTGGTATGTTGATCAATGGGAATCATTTTACCATATTCTTTGTGTGCAGTAGCTTT
Organism: Pseudotsuga menziesii; assembly: GCA_001517045.1. Lineage (NCBI taxonomy): Eukaryota > Viridiplantae > Streptophyta > Pinopsida > Pinales > Pinaceae > Pseudotsuga > Pseudotsuga menziesii. Next base: position 41,895 of record LPNX010183296.1, read on the forward strand.
ATCCCACCAAAATTCAGATGTCCAAATTTGAAATGCCACAACCAGGATTCATTCTCAACTTATATCTGAAATGCACCTTGCAAATTAGAGCTTCCATTTTCTCTCTTGTCAAGGAGCTCGACTGTTTCTTCACTTTCTGCCTTGAATGCAACTTCTATATTTGTCTTCCCTTCCATGTTGGGAAGTATCCTCAATGGAGACAAGCAGTTTCTTTTCATTGGCACTTTTGCTATCAGCTGGTCGCTTGGACACTTGTCTTTAATCACACAGTGATCGTCTTCCATGTAGACTATGTAGCCTTTTTGCATCAGTTGTCCAATGCTTAACAAATTATGTTTCAGACCTTCAACATGATAGACATCAGGGATATACTTACTCTCCCCTGTTTGGTTAGAATATCAACAATTCCTTTTCCTAAGACAGTAACTTGGACATTGTTTCCAAGTGTAACATCAGTTTGAACTGAATTGTCTAGAATGTAAAACAAGTTTAAATTACCAGTCATGTGGTTGCTACATCTTGAATCTAAGTATCATGTCATGTGCACTTTCTTGAACATCATTACATTCAAGTGGAGATGGTGATGCCATTAATATTGCACTTGTTGAAGTATTGGTGCTAGTCAACTGATTTGGGCTTTGCCTTCCTTGGTCATATTGTTTCTATTTACACTCATGTGCGTAATGACCAAATTTCTTACAGTAATGACATTGAATTTTTTATTTATCAAACCTCTAGCCACTTGGCTGACTTGGGTTCTGATTATCTCCTCTACCACTGACGTTTGTAGGACTTCTGCCCCGTCTTCCTCTTGAAGAACTTCTTCCTCTGCCTCTGAAGTTGTTTCTCCCCCTTCCTCTACCACGGCTTATGGATGACGATGTTGTGAATGCACCTTCCAATGATGTTTGTGTTTTGTTGAGTCTGTGTTCATGATTGATGAGTGAAGCTTGCAACTCATCAATGGTAAATGTTGACATGTCTATATGTTCTTTCAAGGTCACAACCAAGTTTTCAAATCTTGGGGGAAGACTTCTGAGAATTTTTTCAACCACCCTTTGGTATTCTATGGCTTCTCCATGAGATTTTAGTTGGTTTATCAAACCGACAACTCTGGTGTAGAATGAGTCTACAGTCTCTGTATCTTTCATGGACAGAGATTCATAATCTCTTCTCAGAATCTGAAGCTTGGATGTCCTTACCTTATCCAAACCTTGATAGGAAGTCTCCAATGTATCCCATGCCTTCTTAGCATTAGTTTTTGCTGCTACTCTTGGGAGTATTCTCTCATGCATAGCTTGATGTATGTAAAACAAAGCTTTTCCATATTTCTTCCTCTATTCCCTCAAGACATCTTTCTTGGCCTGTGTGAGATTGTTATATGTTGTCATGTTTACTAGTTCTACATAACCATGTTGGACTATCTCCCAGACATATTGACCTCTGAATAAATCCTTCATTGTTAAAGACCAATATTCATAATTCTTTCTTGTAAAGATTGGAGTTTGCAATGAACCAGAAGTGGAAGCCATTTTTAATTTTTTTTAATTAAATTTCCTTAGAAACTTAATTTTCCACCTTTTAAGACAAGATTTCTTTCCTAAACCTTGCTCTGATACCAGTTAACCAAAACCAAGCTGACTAAACTTGAGTTTACCGCTCAGTTAATATTAAAAATTACATATTTTCACGCTGACCTCTTTTTCACTTTTTCACTTGTCAGGTGAAACTTGTCTATCTCCCGACTAGACAAGTCTATCAACATTGGTCAGCCTTTCGACTCGATTGATTTACTTTGACATGTCGGTTCTTACTAACTTTGAATTTTACCTTGACCACTTGTCAATTCTAAGTCGGCTGACTTCTTCGACCTCTCAAGTCGGCTTACTCAACCGACCTTGTCAGTTCACTTTTGTCAAAATCTATAGAGTACGATTCTTAGTCTAAAAGACTTAAGAAATTACAAATGATTTTCACCTGTGAGTAAGATGAAGTAAAAATGGACATATTAACAAATCCAAAGAACTTATAAAAACATATACCCAAATATGTAGGAAGACTTGAGTCGAACCAATGTGCCATAAAACTTGAACTTTCATGGAGTGATAAATTTATGGGTTCTTGATCTTTCACTCAACTGTAATTGTGAAAGAAATTTACACAAGTATGGAAATAATGTGCGGTGAAATAAACATGCATTCAACCATAAACTATTTCATATATATATAACTATCTCGAAATAACAAAAGTATTACAAACTTGTCTGTTTAGACTTGTTGGCTCACTCACTGATCCTTTTATAGAGCTTCGTCTCTTCAACTGAATCACATACATAGAATCTTGAGCTTCAACTTCTCTTTCCTCCCTTTGGAGTTCTCTTGTGAGTTCTATTGTCCAACATGATTTACAATTTGCTTCTACTATTTATAGGTAACCTAAAAATTGCTTCTACATGAGTTGACTAACTCTGCATTAAAGACTATAATAACTATCTACCTAACAACTTAGCTTCAGAAATAAATTCAGCTGGTTTACATTCTGGAATCGTGGACTCTTCCCTCTTGTCAGACTGACCGACAAGATCTTGGCTGATACAGACTCTGACAGAGTCAGTTGAGAGTCAGGTACAGATCTGCAAATAATTACTTTTTCCAACATCTTGGACTGGTAAGTGTAAAGTATTGCTGCATATTGAACCTGATTTACTAATATTCAACCAAATTAGTTTATATTTTTTGTTTTCCATTTCCTGAAGGAAGACCATATCAGTTGTCAAATTTACTGCTTTCTGTAAGATTTTTCTCAGCGCTGTGTGTGGGTAATAATTCGTAAACTTAATCTTCCTCTTATCATGCAAAGAGCCCGTTGCTTTTGGAATTGACATGTACTGTATTCATATGTAGTTCCAATTTGAACCAAAAACTCTACTTGATAGTTTTGGGTTATACATTTGCCACATTTTCATGTGCACTGAGCAACATGGTACCAGCTGTTATGGCTATTATTTTTTGGTAATCGTATAAAGATCAATCACATGATTCCAAACAAATTTAAATTCCATTAATTAATCTAAATTGAGTGCCCTATTTTATTTAAAAAAATAAAATTTATGGACTTGTTACAGATCGAAAGGAGTTGGGGTAATATGTTTGGTTGGTAACGCAAGGTTACTGAGAGCCATTATTTGCATGATTTGGGTCACGCTCGTGATATTATGTAGATAAATAACAAGAAAGGTATGGTCATTTCCTGTCATTTTGAAAGAAGGTAGTGCAAGTACAGTTGATGATAAATCCGACTCTCTGAATTTGATCAAGGCCTCCCTATGTTTTGGGGTTTATTTTACAGTTTTCCAAGTGTCCACAATTCCTATCTATTAGCACTCAGAATGTACCCAGGTTGTGAAAGGTAGATCCCGAGGTAACAGCAAAAACCACTTTAGAATGTATTTCTGACCTAATACAGTCACAGAGGGATCTCTCACTATTTACAAAGTTTTTATACTCATGATATTCAATCAAAGACAATCAAAAGGTCATATTTCTGATGGGACAAGTAGGACAAGTTTGTTTTAAAAGAGTTGGTAGGACAGTCATGGAGGAGACCATTGGGAAATGGAGTCAACAATCAGAACTGAAACAGGTTGCAGGAGGTAGGGTTTTGAAGGTTTATGAATAGAGCCAGGGTAGGCACCATTTCCTCGGTCTTGAGGTATTAGCAGGTTGATTAGTAGAGAAAGGGATACATCCCATCAAACAGAGCACCTAACTAGGGTGAATTATGCAATACTTTAGAAGAAAATGTTTTGAAAATGCTTGAACAATGGACCTAGATCATGCAAGATGAATTCTAGCCCATAAACACTAATGCTCAACCATGAAAACAAATAAAAAATGGAGTGGAAAATAGGATAAATAGTCACATAAAGAAATTACTTACTGAATAAAAAAGATGGCACAAGAATCTTTGCCATGAAAAATGTTTTACATTCCTCCTCTACAAATTTCATTCATCTACTAAAAACTTGAAGCCATTACAATGTAGAGCCTCTCTGCTCTTGAAAATGCCCCTAAAACTATCAATTATACTTGAATTTATATCAAAATAACCTCTACCTATCCCTAAATTTGAAACCTAACTAATTTCTAAAAATAAAAATAGTTACAACAAATTCCCTTCATTTTAGGATGCAGACTGTTGAACAATAAGTTTCAAAGTCCCTCTTGCATATCTCTCATGATGACATATTTGTGAAAACCGAAGGAGGTTTTTGTATTTTACCATGTTCTTGAAAAAACCCATGTCTTATTTTCTCCAAACACATTCCCAACTCCTTGTAATCTTCATTTGAAAATGATGACCCAGATAATAAAATTGTAGATTTCTGGAAAAATAACTTGTGAAGATCTTTTAAATTATCCCAACCTATGATTAATGTGTAAACCCTGAAGGAGGTTTTTGATTATAGGAATGTTAGGAATACAAACCTCTCTCATGTTTGTAAAATTAAATTCCATTTGTTTGAAACAATTCTTTGAATTGGATGGTTGAAATAGTCCTTTGCAAAACATGAAGAATGGCCTATAAACTGACTTTGTTTATCCTAAACCATAACACCTGTGTGAAAAATGAAAGAAGTTATTGTGGATAAGAAAATTTCTAAGGAAATCCTTTCTCAGTTTCTCAAAATTCATCTTCATTTGATGTAAACAATTCTTTGCATTTGATGACTAGAATAGTCATTTTGAAATCTGAACAATTTCCCTCAGAAGATGACTTCAGATCTCTCAATATTTAGTACATGGGTAAAAACTGAGAGAGTTTATTGTATTTAATAATGTTAATATGAAAAAACTCTTTCCTTTTTTGAAAATGATTCTTTGTTTTCCAGAAAAAGATCTTTGAATAAAATGAGTAAAACAGTGATTTTTAGTAAAAATATGCTCTGTTTCTTCTAAACCTTGAATTGTTTAACTGTAATTCATAAACAAAGAACATATAGCATCTATCCTTGTAATATCATCTATTGTAAGAGAAATCCCATGAATTTATTGATCAAGGTAGCCATATTTGTTAATAGTGCCTCCAAACACTTCAATAATCCCAAGCTTTGGCACACTCTCCGTTGTAAATTTTGTTTTTAAGACTTTAAACATATACCAATACTATCATGAATGTTCTTACTATATATATTTCTCCAACAGTTCTGTGCTGATGTTCTCTTTGGGCTTCCCTTCTGCATTGTTGAGTGGTGGCTTCCCTTTTCTTGCTCTACTAAGATCAATTTCCATCTCCTTGATTAGACTCTTTATCTCCACCATTTTCCCCTTCAATTTTTTTCCATTTGAACACCATGAGACTTTGAGACAGCTCATTTATTGTTACACAAAATCACTACCTCCTTATTTGCACATTGATAACTAGAAACTCTTTCTGAAATGAAAATGAATTTACCGAAGTCAACTCACTCTTTATACACCGACTCATTCCAGGACCCTAACCAAGTTGTTTTTCCTTTACCGCTTTCCTCAGTGGAACTCACCAAAAGTTACAACGTGGAAATTGGTTTAAAATTCCGCTACCACTCTTCCCTTTTAATTATCTCACAATTTCACACTCCGGAATAGAATGGGACCGTTGATGAAATTTCACTTTTTGTTTGAACTATTGGATTATTATATGTGATAGTGGTTTGATTATACCTTAAGGAACAAAGAAGGTAATAGATCTTGTGATAGCTTAGTGCTTGAACCTTCATAAAGGACTTCGTTTGGTGAATACCAGGCCCCTTTTTTTGCTTGGATAAAGTAAATTATTTAATATCCAAAATTATATAAGCTTGAATATAAATCCAATAATTGGTTTATAAAACCCATTTTATAAATTTCATTCAAAAGTGAATAAAACTTTTTGCCCCACTTGTGAAAAACTTATTTCTCTTTTTACCTAAAATTCCTTTTAACTTCTTTTGTTTTCCAACTTGGAAATATATTAAGGAGAAAACTTTGGAAACCAACTCAATCACCCATTAAAACTTAAAAATTTGAAGGCAATAAGACCAATTCCGACAAAAATAAATTTAGTGATTACAACTGGCTCCAACTAGGGATGCTATCCTCCCTATGAGGTAGCAAAGAACCTCGTAGAATAGGTGCCAAATCCATTGGGGTTTTCTTAATTTTTCTCTAAAATATTCAACCTGTTCTGAACTGAACCATCAACTGAAACTGTTTTGCAAACAACTCCCACTCTGTCAACCTGTAACCTGTAACTGAATTGCACTTGAAACTAAAACCAAACTAAAAATTGTTGAAAGAAATGCTCGCCATGTTGAGCTTATTCATGCCTACCTATCCTACTTAACTAATCACAAATTCCCAATTAAGCAAAATATGACTTCCAATGAAGCCAATCAAGCAATTTATCCAATAATTCCATTTCTTCCTCATACGATTAATCGAAATTAGAACATAAAAACAAAATAGCAATAGGTTATGATGAAAAATTTGTCCTTTGCTGCAAACATATAACCAACTACTCCATCTGAAAAATTTATCCATGTACTCTGCTACTGGATCATAAAAATCATGACGAATTTCAAAATACTCAATCACCCGTTTGTCATGATAAGGCTGTCTAAAAAGTAACTCCTTTTGTATACTGTCAAACCATTCTTTAAAAGAGCTTTGAAAGGAATTATCATGATTGTTTTTAAATGATATATCAGAAACTTCATTTAATATTTCTAAATTTACAACTCCATTCTTCTCAAGCACTTCAAGAGGAATATCATTTTGTTCTTCAACAAGTTTAAGCAGAAAGATTTCTTCTTGACAAAACATTTCTGATTTGGAAATATTTAAAGAAACATCCCATTGAGAGTCCTCGTCTCCTTCTTTGTGATCCCTTTGTTTATTGCACACTATTGGTTCTTTCACATACTGAGATTGATGGCATGATTGCTCTTCCTTTTCAATATATATAAGTAGACTAAAATTTTCTTTAAAACCATTACTAACATAATTTTTAACAAGTTGACCACAATCTTCAGAAAAACCATCAAGAGTATAACCCTCTTCTTTCACATCACTAGGCTGATCATCTTCGTGCTCATATCTTTTATCCAATTTTAATCCAAGGTCTGAGTTCTCTTTAATTGCATTTTCAAGAAATAAATATGTGGAGGAACCGTAAGACTGAAAATTTCTAGAATCAGAATTCTTTATGTTATCATCCACATAAGCATTAGAACTTAGAGGAAATTGCTGCTGCAACAAGGAATTTTATGATTGGGTATAAGCAGCCTCATCTTGAAACAAAACTTCGGAAGTTGAATAATATGAAGAAGAGTTTGATTAACCATCCCAACTTCCTTCTTGGTCACACAAATATTGACACGACTACTGCAAATTATCATCTACTTCAGAAAAATAAATGCAGCTGGTTGAATCAAAGTTTTGGCTCATGTCTCTTTCAGTCGAGGAAGAAATTATTAACTGCTGAGATTTTTCTTGAATGTGAAGACAACTAATTTGTATTTCTTTTTTTTGAAATGGTTTCTCATCTAAAAATTCTAAAAGCTCTTCATCCATTAACTCATCATCACTATTTATGTTTTCCAAATCTCCAATGAAACCTTTAACATGCATATAGAAATATTGAACCAACAACAAGGGGGGGTATTGCTTTTTGTAATGTTCATGAAATACTGTATGAAAATCAGTAAGGGAAAAAAAAAATTTCTGATGGTAACCCTTCATACCATGACCTTACATCTCCTTCTAAAGTAGCCATGAACATTTTCATTAAAGAATCGTCATGCAATTTAACTCTAAGCTTATGTATATGCATATGAAATCTAGCCAAATGAAGGGCAGCATCATCATTATTTTGATCTTTAAAATTTGGAAGACATGTTTTCCAATATACTTTAGGTATTCGATTTGGAAAACCAGGAATGTGAGCATGATTCATAGGTGCATACCTTGCAGACAAAGAACTCATCTCGACAAATGAGTAAATTGAATCAGCTCTTCAAACTTTGCAATCTTTAGACAGTGGAGTCACCATAGGAATTCTAAAAACTGGACTCCTTGAAGATGGAGTCGCCAAGTGAAAGATGCACAACCTTGTTGATATCTGACTATTGTTCACCATCAACAATCAAATCTGAAACTATGTCGTTCATACCCAGGGAAGATTTGAACCTTTGTCCTTGGCAACGGCGTCAATTTGTTAGCACTCAAAATGTACCCAAGTTGTGAAAGGTAGATCCCGAGGCAACAACAAAAACCACTTTAGAATGTATTTCTGACCTAATACAGTTAGAGAGGGTGTTGAAGACATTTACCATCATACACACTCTTTTTGGTCAAATTGGCCTAGTTAAATCACTTTCCTAAGTATAATTGACATTAATTGACATCAGTGAAGCATTAATTTCCATCATCCAGTCACAGCCACACCTACCTACAGTCAAGGAGGCTAACTTATTCTTCTCCTAAAGTCAAGGAGGCTAACTAGAGCACTCCAGTGGCGATCTGAGTGATATTAATGCACCTAATTGCTAATTGATGGTTATAATCAATTCAACCAGTAAGTTAAGGCGCTTCCTCTCATTAAATATATTAGTTAATGATTATTTAATATTATTTAATGATCTGGAGTCAACAAGGGCGCCTCCACCAACTTCTGATGATCAGTTCAGCTTTAGTTAACCTCATCGGGGTTCATTGAAGTCATGGAGCACTAGCACTTGATGGTTGGCTTGCTATGACATGTGTTTGATCTCCTTCAGTTTAGATTCAGTCATTTATTGCACTTCGACTTCAGTTAGGGTTTGGTGAGTCAATTAGGGTTTTGGTCAAGTGGTTAACTGAGTGTGATTGAATGGCTAAGAGTCAGTTAAGCTAGACTCACTCATGATTTTGAATTGCCTCCTTATGTATTCGAATTCCTCACTCATTCAAGCTATTGCTTGACATTGTTATTGTAACTATTCATTGTTTATTGAATATACAGAGAGGAAACCATTCTGGTTCCGATTAACACCATTTCATGAGTTATTTGTTGATCATTCTTTGATGAGATTGATGCTTTGTTCCTAGATCAATGTGCAAGAATAATATGGTATCAGAGCATACGGCGGGACGAAGATCTATCTCTCAAAAACAAGCTTTTTGACAGATTTCTCCATGAAATTTGAGCAATAGCTCAAAAATATAGCACTGCACCAGAATCCAAGGCTTACCACTTAATACCCCAAGTAATGAACTTGTTTATCAAGCTTGCTTGATTGACTATGCTGGGTGTGATGAAAGCCTAAAATGTGCAGGTTGTCCGACCTTACAGTGCCCCTTTTGTTTTGATTTGCAGGTTTTAATAGGTACAACTTCAAATGGACTCATCAATCCCTCTTCTCACCCCATTCACAAGCTATTCAGAATGGAAGTTGAAGATGATTGCATCTCTGAGGAGACGAGGTCTCTATGAGGTGTCTATTGGAATTGGAAAAGAGTCTTGTGAGAATGATAATGACTAGCTAATTGACGGTGATAGATCTTTTGGAGCAATATGTCTGGCCCTTTCTCCTAGCTTGTGCTACCTTATTGGTTCTGCTGAATACCCAAAGGAATTCTGGACAAAATTGGACAGAACCTTTGGAAAGCACAATGAGGATGATAATAGCACTTTGGATATCACATCTAGCACCACAAGAGTTCTTTATTCAAAATTTTCAACCTCTACTCTCTCTGATGAAGTTGTTCAAGATGAAGATGAAGCAGAATCTTCTACACATTCAATTCGAATTGAAGAAAGTCTCCATGCAGTGACTCCTTCTCCTGATGCTCGGGAAGTTCATGAGATCTATGATATCTCATCTCCTCATATTGCTAAAATAGAAGAAGACATTTGAATCTCTAATATTGAAGGAAAATACTGCTGCACTTCCATGCAAACAATCACCAGTGATTTTCCTTTGAATTCTGTGCAAAATTTACCAGTAATTGCTTCCGAAAGTGAAGAGAAATTTGATTTTTATTCCTATAATGTTGCTGCTGGTGTGCAAATATGTAAAAAATTGGATATTTTGGAAGAAATATCAGATTACGAGAGTGACACATTCGCTCCCCATGATCTAGATCTTCCAGCAAAATTCTGCAGGATTGCATCCATCAAAATCCAGAATTTTGAAGAAAAAGACAACTGTGCATCCACCGTCTCGGTTGACCATTATTTTGGATCTGATATGAACCTTATTGGATTTGATATGATCTTATTTGGATCTGATCTAATATTTATTGGTTCAAAATTTCAGGTTCATAAACCTTCAATACTGCTTGTAGTTGTTCTCATCAATGGTGTGAAGAAACAAGTACTGCAAGTCTCCTTCGAAACTGCTGCTGGGGATTTGATTTCATTTCATAGTTTTGGATCTATTGTGAACTTATTTAGATCTGATTTAATTTCTGATTTGATATTATTTGGTTCATATTTTAAAATCCAAGGGCTTTTAGTCATGCGTGTAGCTTCTCTCACCAATTTCGGTGTGAAAAATCAAGTACCGCGGTTCTTCTTCAATTTTGCTGCTAGGGATTTGGTGTTAGTTTCCTCCTATGAGGTTTCTGATATTTTATTTTTTGAATCATTAGCTATTTATAAAGCTATATTAGATTATGGAGCTCAAGCATTCACTCTCCAGAGTCCCAGGACTTCTCTACCTTTGGTCACATGCTCATCTCCTCACATAACTAGTAAAGAGGAAGACATTCTGCATCCGGTTGGACACTTGCTTCTAAAAATTGGGGCTGTTTTTACCACTCATGGTTTGCTGTTCAAAGATGCAAAATATCAGTTTATTGAGTGTTCCACACATGGTTCGAATCCTCAAGAACCTTTGCTCTTTCTTCAGATGATTTCAGTTTCTCTACATGGGTCCAATTTTCACCGTGCAACTGTTTATGTTTTTGATTTAGTTGAGTCCATTGTTCTTCTTCCAAAGTGGAAGATTCCTACAGATATATTCATTTATTTTGGATTTAGAGGTTCACATGCACAGTCTTAGGATACTGCTGTATAGAAGAACCAATTCTTGATTTACTACTTAGTTTGAGGGGGGGTATTTTTCCCATGAGGTTTTCCCCATTTCCTTGGTTATATTAAGCAATTAATTTATTGTAAAGGGTGACCTATGGCCTTTGTTGCTGGGGCCCTAGATTTTTTATGCATCTATGTTTTCTAACTCTTCCTAAGTATAGCTTAAGGGGGGGTGTTGGAGACATTTACCATCATACACACTCTTTTTGGTCAAATTGTCCTAGTTAAATCACTATCCTAAGTATAATTGACATTAATTGACATCAACAGAGCATTAATTTCCATCACCCAGTCACACCCATGCCTACCTACAGTCAAGGAGGATAACTTATCCTTCTCCTACAATCAAGGAGGCTAGCTGGAGCACTCCGGGGGTTATCTGAGTGATATTAATGCACCTAATTACTAACTGGTGGTTACAATCAGTTCAACCAGTCATTTAAGGTGCCTCCTCTTATTAAATATATTATTTAATAATTATTTAATATTATTTAATGATATGGAGTCAACAGGGGCACCTCCATAAACTTCTAATGATCAGTTCATCTTCAGTTAACCTCATCGGGGTTCATTGAAGTCATGGAGCACTAGCACTTGATGGTTGGCTTTCTATGACATGCATTTGATCTCCTTCAGTTGAGAATTAGTCATTTAATGCACTTTGACTTCAGTTAGGGTTTGGTGAGTCAATTAGGGTTTTTTTCAAGTGGTTAACTGAGTGTGATTGAATGGCTAAGAGTCAGTTAAGCCAGACTCACTCATGATTTCGAATTTCCTCCTTAGGTATTCGAATTCCTCACTCATTCAAGCTATTGCTTGACATTGTTATTGTAACTATTCATTGTTTATTGAATATACAGAGAGGAAACCATTCTGGTTCCGATTAACACCATTTCATGAGTTATTTGTTGATTATTCTGTGATGAGATTGATGCTTTGTTCCTAGATCAATGTGCAAGAATAATAGAGAGATGTCTCACTATTTAAAAAGTTTTTATACTCATGGTATTCAATCAAAGACAATCAAAAGGTCAGATTTTTGATGGGACAAATAGGACAAGTTTATTTTAAAAGACTTGGTAGGACAGTCATGGAGGAGACCATTGGGAAATGGAATCAACTCAGATCTGAAATAGGTTGCAGGAGGTAGGGTTTTGAAGGTTTATGAAAAAAGCCAAGGTAGGCACCATTTCCTCAGTCTTGAGGTATTAGTAGGATGATTAGTAGACAAAGGGAGACATCCCATCAAACAGAGCACCTAACTAGGGTGAATTATGCAAGACTTTAGAAGAAAATGTTTTGAAAATGCTTAAACAATGGACCTAGATCATGCAAGATGAATTCTATCCCATCAACACTAATGCTCAAGCATGAAAGCAAATACAAAATGGAGTGGAAAACAGGATAAATAGTCACATAAAGAAATTAATTACTGAAGAAAAAGATGGCATAGGAATCTCTTCCATGAAAAAGGTTTTACATTCCTTCTCTACAAATTTCATTCATCTACTGAAAACTTGAAGCCATTACAATGTAGAGCCTCTCTGCTCATGAAAATACCCCTAAAAATATCAATTATATTTTAATTTATATCAAAATAACCTCTACCTAACCCTGAATTCGAAAGCTAACTGATTTCTAAAAATATAAACAGTTACAACGAATTCCCTTCATTTTAGGATGCAGACTGTTGAACAATAAGTTTCCAAGTCCCTCCTACATATCTGTCATGGTGAAATCCGTGTGAAAACGGAAGGAGGTTTTTGTATTTTACCATGCTCCTGAAGAAACTCATGTATTATTTTCTCCAAACTCATTTCCAACTCCTCATAATCTTCCTTTGAAACTGATGACTCAAATAATAAAATTGTAGATTTCTGGAAAAATAACTTGTGAAGATCTTTTAAATTCTCCCAACCTGTGATTACTATGTAAAACCCAAAGGAGGTTTTTGATTATAGGCCTATTAGGAATACAAAACTCTCTCATTTTTGTAAAATTAAATTCCATTTGTCTGAAACAATTCTTTGAATTGGATGGCTTAAGTAGTTTTTTGGAAAACATGAAAAATGGCCTATAAACTGGATTTTTTTCTCCTAAAACATAACAATTGTGTGAAAAATAAAAGAGGTTATTGTGGATAGGAATGTTTTGAAGAAAATCCTCTCTCAGTTTCTCAAAGTTCATCTTCATTTGATGTAAACAATTCTTTGCATTTGATGACTAGAACAGTCATTTTGAAATTTGAACATTTTCCCTTTGAAGATGACTTCAATTCTCTCAATATTTAGCACCTGGGTAAACAATAATAGCGGTTTTTTTAGATCATAATGTTATGATGAAAAACCTCTTTCCATTTTTTAAAATGATTCTTTGTTTACCAGAAACAGTTCTTTGAATAAAATGACTAAAAGAGTCATTTTTAGAAAAATAAATATGCTCTATTGTTTCTAAACCTTGAATTGTTTAACTGTAATTCATAAACAAAGAACATATAGCATCTATCCTTGTAAGATTATCTATTGTAAGAGCACTCCCACGAATTGATTGATAAAGGTAGCCATATTTGTTAATAGTGCCTCCAAACACTTGAATAATCCCAAGCTTTGACACACTCTCCATTGTAAATTATGTTTGTAAGACTTTAAACACATACCAATACCTTCACGAATGTTCTCACTATATATATATTTCTCCAACACTTCTAAGCTGATGTTCCTTTTGGGCTTCCCTTCTGCATTGTTGAGTGGTGGCATCCATTTTCTTGCTCTACCAAGATCAATTTCCAACTCGTTCATCAGACTCTTTAGCTCCACCATTTTCCCCTTCAATTTTTTTCCATTTGAACACCACGAGACTTTGAGACAACTCGCTGATTGTTACACAAAATCTCCACCTCCTTATTTGCACATTGATAACCACCAACTCTTTTTGGTGCAATGCTACCAATTGTATCATGAAACAACTTATCCAATGTGCTCATTCACCATAAACGAATGCAAATGAAAATGAAATTACCGAAGTCAACTCACTTTTTATACACTGACTCATTCTAGGGCCCTAACCAAGTGGTTTTTTCTTTACCTCTTTCCTCAGCGGAACTCCCCAAAAGTTACCACGTGGAAAGTGGTTTAAAATTCCTCTACCACACTTCCCTTTTAATTATATCCCAATTTTGCACTCCGAAATAGAATGGGACGGTTGATGAAATTTCACTTTTTGTTTGAACCATTGGATTATTATATGTGGTAGTGGTTTGATTATACTTTAAGGAACAAAGAAGGTAATAAATCTTGTGAAAGCTTAGCGCTTGAACCTTCATAAAGGACCTGGTTTGGTGAATATGAGGCCCCTTTTTGGCTTGGACAAAGAAATTCTTTAATATCCAAAATTATATAAGCTTGAATATAAATCCAATAATTGGTTTATAAAACCCATTTTATAAATTTCATTCAAAAGTGAAAAAACTTTTTGCCCCACTTGTGAAAAACTTATTTATGTTTTTACCTAAAATGCCTTTTAACTTCTTTTCTTTGCCAACTTGGAAATAGCTTAATGAGAAAACTTTGGAAACCAACTCAATCACCCATGAAAACTTAAAATTTTGAAGGCAATAAGACCAATTCCGACAAAAATAAATTTAGTGCTAGCACCAGCGTTGCATGAAAAAAATGCTCTCTCTTTTAACATTATCAAACAGAATTCTAGGCTAGGAATTGCCCTCATTATATTCCTAGTGATAATGAATATTGCAGTTTCCTCTATGGCTACTGTTGTTGTGGTTGATAAGACTGGAAAGATTCATTTATGTATTCAAATTAGAGGAAATTTCAACTCAAAATGGGCCTTTTAACTTTTATTCAAATTCCATGTCATCATGTGTGAGCCAATGAAATTTCTTTAAATTTGAAATACCGTATAGGTCTTAAACACTTTTTTAATATAAATTTGGGGATAGTTATCATAAAATAAACTACTTTTTTTGTTTGTATTTTTGACATATCTCCCTGTGTTTTTACTCAAATTTCGATCGAGAGAGCTCGTTGGATGCGGAATTCAATTCCGCATCCAACGAGTACCCACTCGGCATACTTTTGACGGACCCCGCTACCCCAAAAATAATAAATACCTGAAAAAATGGAATGATGACATCATCATTCCATTTTTTCAGGTATTTATTGTTTTTGGGGTAGAGGGGTCCATCAAAAGTATGCTGAGTGGGTACTCATTGGATGCGAAATTTAATTCCGCATCCAACGAGCTCTCTTGATCAAAATTTGAGTAAAAACACAGGGAGATATGTCAAAAATACAAACAAAAAGTAGTTTTTTCTTTTCTTCCTCCAAAATTAATAAATATTATTTTATTATTGTTGGTAATAACTCCTGATTCAATTAATTATTCAAATGCAAATGCCTATATTTATACATTTCATGAGGCGGTTGATTACCAGCCTCTTCGCCTTCCTAGCT